>PVIR01031176.1:9163-19611 GCA_004026965.1 Petromus typicus | reverse complement strand
TTTCTTTTTTGTTATTTTTGCTCCAGGCTGAGAAAAATGGAGAAAGACAATACAAATAAAGTAAAAAATGAGAGTCAAGGAAAAGCTTACGTGAAGATTGTTATATGGTCCATCATGGCTGGGAGCACTTACCACACTTCCAATGACCAGCTTTTTCATGGAAACCCACACTGATTCATGGCTTCTTGTGGCCAGTGAGAGGAACCTAAGGCAGCCCTTCTGTAAAGCCAGGAAGCCACTGCCCAGGATTGTCTGATTACAGAATAGGAAGGAGGACTGGCCATACAGGAAGAGGTATCCCGAGCAGTGGGGCTGAGGACAATTGGACAGCTTTAAAATGGGTCTTAATTTTTCAAGTGAGAAATACAAAATTTTAAAATATCAGTCAATTTTAGTAATATAAAAACTTAAATAGTGCCAAATTCAAAAATAACTATTGTTTGGGATTCTAAAAGATTTTAAAGATATTAGTCTATTTTATTAGTATAAACTATGAATAACATTTTAAAAGTAATTAGAAAATTTGGGATTATACATTTTAAAATATTTATTTAATTTTTAAAAAATTCTTGATGGGCATTGTTGTGTGTGCCTGTAATCTGCATGTCTGGGGATGCTAACACAGGGGAGCTGTGGTTCAAGGCCAGTCTGGGCAATTTAGTGGGACCCTATCTCAAAATTGGAAAGGACTGGGGATGTAGCTCAGTGAGAAAGCCCTGAGTTCAGTACTCAATAAAACTCTCTCCACCATCCCCCCAAAAATCTTATTTCTCCTACAGAGGAATCCTGACTCTACAACAGTGATGAGACCTACATAGAATCTTGGGGTTGTCATGGAAACAGCCTGGGAATTGCTAGAGCCGTTTTCACTGGGCAGCCGAGCTTAGGACCACCTCAGCTGTGCTTGACTAGCTCTTTAACTTTCTTCAAAAATCTAGTGGTTTTTGTTGTTGTTTGCTAACAGAGGGGCTTTGTCCACTATCTAATTATTATACCCCATCATTACAGAGAGTGAGTCTGAACTTGTTATTTGAATGGAAGGTAATGTTTTATACTGACATTTTAATTAGTGAAACTCACTGTCGTGAAATCTCTGTGAGATAGTACTGATTTGCAAAACCTAATATTACATCTTTTGTAAAGCCTGGCATCTGTGTATATTTGATTGATGCTTCATAGTTTCTCTAGACAGAAAAAAATTAGATTGCCACTTATAACTGCTATTTTCCTCAAATTGATCATGTTGGCTCTCTTAACTCATGCTCTTACTTTTGCACAAAAGAAACTATTGTGTACAGGGAACTGTCACTGGTCTTAGAATTCAAGTCAGAAGATTTTGCTTTTGTTTTTTCTTGAAGAAGTTATTTTTATGTTGTTGGTGCAAAGCATTTTAAAGATAATTTTATTCAAAGGAATTTTCCTTATAAAAAACTGCTTATAATCTGAATGGATATCTCTTTAATCTTGCCTTATCCTTGTAATAGACATTCTCTATAAGCTATTTTGCTTGCTTTACAGTGATGCCAAACATAGACATTTATTGATAATCTCAGGACCATATCCAAGGCCAAGATGACTTCAGAAAATTTCTTTACACTATTGCCAATAAGAAGGCATTTCTAGCATAGATGGGATTTTTATTTCCCCCACAAAAGTTGTAGTGTTGAAGCCAAAGATTATAAAATGATTCAAAGCTAATAAATGTCTCTGTTCTCTTATATACTATGTGACACAACTCATGATGAGCAGGTCTGGAATAGGATTATTGACCATTTTTGGACTCATGGGAAAAATCCAGAAGTAAAAAGAAGATAAGAAGCAAATAAAAACAGAGAGAATACATCCTGACACATTATTTGAGACCTCATAACCTTAATACCCACAACAGACAACGACATTACAAGAAAGAAAAAATAGTAGGTGAACATCTCTCAGATGCAGATTTTTTTTTTTTTTTTGAGACAGGGTCTCACTTTGTGATTCAGACTGGCCCTGAGCTCAGCCTCCAACTCACATCACAGCAATCCTCCTGCCTCTGCCTCCCGAGTGCTGGGATTACAGGCGTGAGCCACCATGCCCGGCACTATAGTATGTGGTACTGGTTGCTGCTGGGCATGAGTCTCCACACCCAGTATTGTTATGTGGTTACCGGGGATTGAACCTGGCCCCTTGCACTTGCAAAACAGGTGCCAGAACCACTGAGCTAACTCCCTGGCCCAATGCAGAAATTTTCAACAAAATATTAGTAAATTGAATTTTAAAATGTGTAAAATTACTTATACATGACCAATTGAAACTTATTCCAGAGATGGTTCACCCTTCAAAAATTAATTAACACAATCAGTCACAAGAACAAGCTAAAGAGGAAAAACATGATTATATCAATGGATACAGAAGAAACATTTGACAAAATCCAACAACCACTTATGATGAAAACTCTCAGCAAATTAGAAATAGAGGGAAACATCCTCAAATTGATAAGGAACAATACAAATTGTTAAGGAACAGGAGCCTGCAGCTGACATCATGTTTAATACTGAAAAACAATATGGTTTCCCTTTAATATCAAGAGCAAGGAAAGATTCTTTCACCATTCTTAATTGATATCCTAAAGTTTTCAGGTACTAAAGTAAAGCAATAAGAAAAAAAAAGGAAATAAAAGTTATACAGATCAGAAAAGAATAAGTAAAATTGTCTTTGTACCAAGAAGACGTGATTATCTGTACATAAAATCTCTAAGCATCAACAATAACAATTCCTTCCCAATAAACAATTATACCAAAGTTAACTGATACAAGGTAAAGTTATAAAAGTTAATTACTTTCATATAGGCTAGCAATTAATAACTGTAATTTCAAATAAAAAATATAATGTCATTAATATTAACAATAAAAAAGAAGCATTTTAATATACATCTAAAAAACATGTATGAGATCTCCATAGGCAAGTCTACAACTTGATGAATGAAATCAGGAATAGACACATAAGTAGAGAGATATTTCAGGGAAACAGGAAGCCTTAATGTTCTCTTTCCATCTTGATCTAATAGGTTCAATGCAACACTAATAAAAATACCAGCAAGTTTATATTTATTTTTACTTGCCAAATTGATTCCAAAGTTTAAAAGGAGAGTGAAAGGACTCTGAATAGCCAACCCATTACAGAAGGTGAAATAATAGACAAATAGATCATTGGAAAAGAACAGAGTGCCCAGAAATAGGCCCATACAAATAAATCCACTTATCTTTGACAAAGGAGCCAAGGCATTTTAGTGGAAAAACACACAGTGCAGGCAGGAGGGTAGAGATGAGGGCTCTATACTTCTCTGCTCCATTTTCTGTATGCTTACAACTGCTATCAAGAAACAAAGCCTACCAAATAAAAGCAAGAAATAAAACCTTAAGATCTATTTTTAAAAGACTGAAATTTAGCTATGTAAAGTTTTGGACAAAGGAAAGTTTTGCAATCCTGAGAAAAAAAGGGTCTTACTTACCTTTTCTTATTGCTGAGACAAAATACCAACCACTCAAAATTAATGAGGAAGTTTACTTTGACTCGGTTTTTAGAGATTTCAGCCTGGCTTCGAGGCAGGGTGGCATGGCAGAGAGGCCACTGCAGTAGATAAACAGCTCATGGAAGACCAAAGGCAGCAAAAGCATTCGAACAGCAAGCAGCAAGTAACAAGTAGCAGGATTCTCTTTTTGTCCTCTACATGTTATTCAGGCTGCCTATTCCTTTTTAGAGTGGGGCACCCTTACTCCAAACACTGCACCAATCAGTCAATCCCAGGGTCACATCCTTGATCTCAGCATCACACACCCCACATTGAGCCACCTTTGAAAAGCTATACCTAGGAGCACATGAAGCTTTGAGGAAACATCTAGACACTTGTACACAGCTGGTATAACAGTAAGTTAGTACAGTCACTATGGAAATCAACTTGGAGGTTCTTCTAAAATCTAAGAGTAGAACTATTACATAGCCCAGTTATATCATTCATTGGTATGCACACACAGGAATTACAGTCAGTTTACTATAGGGATATTTGTATTACATATTTTACCATAGCACAATCCACCATAGCCAAGATGAGCCTATGTGCTCATCAAAAGATAAGTAGATAAAGAAAATGTAGTATTTGTGTATCATAAAAGAGTATTGTTCAGCTATATGGATGATGAAATTTTGTCCTTTGCAATAAAATGGATAGAACTGGAGATCATCATGTTAAGTTAAATGAACCAGATTTAGACAAGAACTTCCTGTTTCCTTTTACATGAGAAAGCTAGGGGGAAATATGACCTGAAAGTACAAGGAAGAAAACTGAGATGAGAGAAACGATCAGAGGGAGCTATTGAAATTACATGCTTTGGACATAATCAAAAGATTTTATACATATGCGTGAAAATGCCACACTGATAGGTTTCCTTGTGGTATTTTCATGCATGTTTTTCAACACAATTTGTGCATACTAATATTAAATGCATGAGAATACACAGTGGAGTCTAAATGTAAGGAAAAGATACTAATAACATCTATATCTTGTAGTAAATTTGACCAAAAACACAAAAAGCAGGAAAGAAAAATCACATGCACTCAAAATAAAAGCAACAACCACAACACAATAAAGTGAGACTCTCAAGTATCTTGACACAAGCAAAAATACAAATAACTTTCTTAGAAATTGTCTGCAGTAAAACTATAGCAGAAGCTAAGGAAACAACCTGTCCTGCAGAGGTGCTGTGAACATTCACAGCAGAAGTTCCACTCAGTACATCTTTAGCTCAGCAGAATACTTGCAACCTCTGGACACCAGGAACCAGTTCCATGGAAGACAGTTTTTCTATGGACAGGATAAGAAAGGTTGTTTTGAGATGACTCAGAGGCAGGCACAAGGGGGCTCCCTGGCAGGCGCAGTTTGCAGTAGGTGTTGAGTTCCTATGAGAATCTAGCGCCACTGCTGATCTGACAGTAGGTGGAGCTCAGGTGGTGATGTGAATGAGGAAGGGTGATTGAAAATTCAGAGGAAGCTTTACCTGCTTCCCCCTTCCCACCTGCTGTTTTTTGGGGGACAGGAGACATGTGAGACTTGTGAATTGAATGAAAAAATAAATGCATGGGCTAGCTGACATGCATGGGCTTAGAGTCAAATGGACTCTACTTTATAACACACTGTTGTGGTTGAAACGTTTGTCTCTTTGAGAACTTATATTGAAATTTGTCATTTGACAGTATTTGGAGGTAGAAATTTTCAGAGATGTTGGGTTGGGAAAGCTCCGCCCACATGCGCAGACCAGAGCAGACTAATGTGACAGCAGGAATGGACTGTCCCATTTGGGGCAATAAGACCTTCACCATGTGCCAACATCATCAGCAAGTAAGTTTCTATTATCATGTACTGTCCAGCCTGTAGTATTTTTTTTACAGCAGCACAAAAAAGATAAACACATCACACAAATTCTTTCTCTGTTTGGTCTCTATATATTTGGTTTTCCGTTGCTGGGACAAAATACTCAATACCTCAATTTAGAGTAGGAGAAGTTTATTTAGCTAATAGTTTCTAGTAGGTTCAGTCTACAGTCAGTTGTCTTTAAGGCAGAAATCACACAGTGGAAGAGCTTAGTGGAGAAAATATGCTCAAATCATGGCAACCAGACAGCAGAAAGAGAAGAAAAACAAAAAGGACAGGAGCCAGGAATGTGCTTTTCCAGGGACCTGCCACTTTTGACGAGATGCTTGAGATGTCTGGGGCAAGTTCTGATTTTAACCTTAAAAGCTTCCTTCATGCCTTGACATCAACTCTGTCAGACAAGATGGGCAGCTTTGTACTTTCCTACTCAGAATTCTGCCTTTCATATCACTCTCTTTTTTTCATAGAATTCTCCTGTTTAGTGCTCTAGATCTCCAAATTCCAGCCAGGGATCAGCATGCTGAAATAAACTGTTTTAAAAGGAAAGCAACTGCTATGTACCTAGCACACCAAAGCTGTAAGCCTCTTTGTGTCTGTGAGGTCGGTGTAACAGTTAATTTCACCCTAGTTAAATTAGTAAATTGAATCAGGGAAATTAATTATAATTGGCTTCTAAATTATAATTAATAGAATTATTTATCTTAACTTACAAACTATTAATTTTAAATAATTAGCTACAACTCTTAAAATGTAGAGTATTCTCTATGCTCTTACCAATGCTTCATAGTAATGTACAAGTTCAAATAAAATGAAAATGAAACTAGCTTATTTAACAAATAAGAGGCTCGAGGTGACAGTTGATTTGTAATTACATGGCTGTTCCATGGATGATCAAACAAGCACCCCAATCTCAGGGGTCACAAGCAGTGTCTCCTCCTCTGTCTCAGGCCACTGTGCTGTACAGCTGGGCAGCAGACAGTAGGAATCATTTTATATCTGCTTTTTTCACAGCCCAGTGACTGGGCACAATTTTATGGCCAATAGCATTAACACTCTGGCAACTATACATTTGGAGCCCAGCAACTGAATCACCAAAATAAACAGGAAAGAAAAATGGTTAAAACAAAACAAAACAAAACACACACCTCACCCAATTGTTTAGAAATAAGTTAAAATGTTTTTTAAAATATAGAAGTTTGGGAGAGGGGTTAATTTTGGATCAAAAGCAGAGGATAATTTTAAAATAAGGGGAAAAAAGCCTAGAAAGGGGAACATTGTGGAGAAATATTGTTTGAAAGGCTTTAAAAATAAATGAGACACATTTTTCAGAAAAGCTCAAAATTGCACTATTATTCTTTGGAATTAGTACAAGATTAAATTACAGATATAAAGGGAACATTGAGAACAGATTGAGTAATTTATCTGTATCTGAAATAAATAAGTGCTTTGTTAAGGAAAGAAAAGACAAAAGATAGGGAAAAAACAAATTTTCAAGAAGACATCATTTTAAAATATATAATTATGCACTAAAAACTTTTCCAATATTTACTAATATCCAAATAATTAAATCCATGAAAGGAGGAGACAGTAGAAGTCAGCAGTTTAATTCCAAAGAATTAATATTTACTTTTTACATCAATAGGTTATAAAAGCACTGTAATAATGGGTTTATTGTCACTGTTACTTTAATTATTATGAAGAACTGAAGAAAGGGCTTAATAGATATTCTCTAAATTATCAAGTGTCAAGAGTTCATATCAGAAGAATTTTTAACACCTAAATGATTTATTTAGAAGAGAAAGTTCTTGCTGTATAATCCCATTTTAGCAGTCTAACCTCAAAGTTAAGAGCTTTCTCTCTGAATAGGGGTTTAGAGTACAGACCCGGAAACAGGCTGCCTGAACCAAATCCTGGCTCTGTCCCTCATTTAGTGGGTGATTTAGGACAAACTAAATATGTCCTGTGTCTTTTTCTTCATCTAAAACCTGAGGGTGTTAATAGTACCCACTATCTATAAGGTTACTGTGAGGATTACAGTTAAGTAAGGTAAATTCTGTAGAACATAAACCAGGGCAAAAAAGCAAGAGTAGTATATTGTGGATTTACCAATTCAAGAGGCAATATGGCTCCTCTTCCACACAGAGCACATGGCCTGAGAAGTGCAGACATTTGCCCATCCCCAGGAGGGTATGCAGATGTGGACAGCAGACCTGCCAGGACTCTAGAAGTCAGGTGGGCTGGAGAGAAGGATTAGAGGAGAACTCTCTTGTGTCAACTTGGTTCTAGATAAGGGTAGGTCTCACAGAAACTTCAATATTCAGTGATCCAGGATGAAGCCAAAGTAGAAGGAGGGGTGACCACAGGACCATTACAATGCTGAAAACAAATGAAGAAATACTGCACTGTAGCCATCAGGTAGGACAGAGTTCTGAGCCAAAGGACTAAAGCATCGAGTGGTCCATTATCCAAAAACAGGGGCAGCAAGGACTGCCAACTTATCCTCAGGTAAAGTGATCCACTTAGTGCACAGTCTTCAGGAAAAGATTCCTGCCTTTTTGCTTCCACCTGCCCTCATCCCTCGATGTCACTGGAAGAGGAGAAAAGATAGGCTCTGAGAGTCCATCTGAATATTTGCCTGTAGAGAGGGCTAACTCAAGAAGCTCAACCAAGCTATTCTCAAAAGGAAAACTTAAAGTGTTTTTCAATCATCACTAGAAATAGAGGTTTAAGGGTAAGTTGAAATCAGACTTTAAAAACTAAAGAAACACTGGGCACTACAGTGGTTCTTCGAGTGTTTGTCACCATCATTTCTGGCTGGCCAGGGTGGTTTTGTCTGGCTCTTGTCCTGGTATCAACCACCACACCTCTTTCACCCTCAGTAGGATTCCAGTTGGAGGATATATAAGATCACCTTGATTGATTAAGATAACTTGCTTGATTAAAATGTCCTATCTGGGATTTCTAAGAGCTGATAAATGAGTTAATAAAAAATAAATGCTAATAAAGTGCTAATAAAAAATAATCTTAAATGCACAGAAGAAGCTGAGCCATTGAGAAGTCGGGTTCAGAGTAGAGGCAAGTCCTCAGTAAGAAAAATGAGAAACAAGTGTGATGCCTCCTTGTAGAAAACTAGAGAAGTCTAGTGCTATGGCTTGACTGTGTTCCCCAGAGTTTATGGGTTGACGTAAACCCAATGCAACAATATTAGAAGGAGGGGCTTAAGTGGAAGTGATCAGGTCATGAGGGCTGTCTTTAGGAATGGATTACTGTTATTAGCAAGAAAGCAAATTAGATATTATAAGAATGGGCTGTTAAAGCAGTGCTTGATATTCTAAGTAAGTGCCAGTCTCCTGGGGTGGAGGGCCAGGACTTTGACCCACCTCTCCCCAGAAGACACCAAACTAAAAATTCTTTTTTTTTTTTTCTTTTGAGACAGGGTCTCACTTTGTAATTCAGGCTGGCCCTGAGCTCAGCCTCAAACTCACATCACAGCAATCCTCCTGCCTCTGCCTCCCGAGTGCTGGAATTACAGGCGTGAGCCACCACGCCCGGCACTGTGGTATGTGATACTGGTTGCTGCTGGGTGTGAGTCTCCATGTCCAGTATTGTATGTGGCTACCGGAGATCGAACCCGGGCCCTTGCACTTGCAAGACAGGCATCAGAACCATTGAGCTATATCCCCAGCCCCTGAAAATTCTTGTATGCTTGTTACATGACTTGATTTCTCATTGGATCCTCACCTAATCAGTATTACCTGAGCAATTATACTTGTTTTAATCTTATTGGTTGATCATGGTTTTGCCCATTTTGTGATTTCTCATTGTACCCATGTTACCTAAGCCACTTTACTTGCAATGTTACTGGTTGACTGTAATTTTGTCCCACTTAAGACTTGCCTTATTTAGTGGCTCTGTTCCATAAATATACCCTGAAAAAAATCGATCCTGAGTCACTCATTTTCAAGTTCCTCTTTTGTCTCTCTAAAAAAAAAAAATAATAATGAAGCCAGACATTTAGCTCAGTGGTTCTGGTGCCTGCCTAGCAAGTGGAAGGTCCTAAGTTCGATCCCTGGTAACCGCATACCACAGTGCCTGGCATGGTGGCTCACGCATGTAATCGCAGCACTCAGGAGGCAGAGGTAAGAAGATTATTGTGAGTTCGAGGTTGAGTTCAGGACCAGCCTGAACTACAAAGTGAGACTTTGTCTCAAAAATGAAAACCAAAAAACAACAAAAAGAATAGGCTGTTAAGTGTCAGGGATGTAGTTCAGTGGTACTGTGCCTGCCTGGCAAGCACAAGGTCTTGAGTTCAGTCTCCAGTACCACACACACCAAAAAATGGGCTGTTAGAAAAGTCAGTTCATCCTGTTCTCATTCCCTCATCTTCAACCTTTCAACCTTCTGCCATGAGATGAGGCACATGGAAGTCTCAGCCTTGGACTTGTCCCTTGGACTTTCCATGCCTTAGAGTTTAAGAAATTAATTTCATTTCTTTATAAATTATCTGGTTTGTGGTATTCTTAGTTCACACACTTATGTAGTGCAAAGTGTATTAGACAAACTGGACTAAACATGTATCTATAAAAACTCCAACAGTAATTTATTTTTATTTCTTCCAGAATTCAGACTTGCCCGGGAAAGGACTATGACAGAGTGATTCTGTTGGGTTTTTTGTTTGTTTGTTTGTTTTAGTTTTTTGAGACAAGGGCTGGCTTTGTGTTCAGACTGACCTTGAACTCACTATGTAGCCCTGAGCTCAGCCTCAGACTTGCAGCAATCCTCTTACCTCTGCCTCCTGAGTGCTGGGATTACAAGCATGAGCCACCAGGCCTGGCTGACAGTAATTCTTTTTTTTTTTTTTTAATTATCTTTATTGGTACATTAAATATACACATCATGATTGCACTCCATAATGGGGATTTGTACCAGTATAAGACACAACTTAATTCTCATTTTTTCCCATAGCCCCACCCACCCTACCACCCCCCCATATATATAAAATTTGTTTCCTTACTTTTTTGTTACAATCTCAACATTG
>PVIR01031175.1:0-19661 GCA_004026965.1 Petromus typicus | reverse complement strand
ACAATCCTCCTGCCTCTGCCTCCCGAGTGCTGGGATTACAGGCGTGAGCCACCACGCCCGGCACTGTGGTATGTGGTACTGGTTGCCGCTGGGTGTGGGTCTCCACACCCAGTATTGTTATGTGGTTACCGGGGAATCGAACCCAGGTCCTTGCGCTTGCGAGACAGGCGCCGGAACCACTGAGCTAACTCCCCGGCCCCCAACCTGTTTTCTGTTTTGTTTTGAGACAGGGTTTCGCTTTGTAGTTCAGGCTGGCCCTGAGTTCACTACATAGCCCAAGTGAGCCTTGAACTCACAGCAATCCTCCTGCCTCTGCCTCCCAAGTGCTGGGATCACAATATGAGCCACCATATGCAGCACTGTGGCGTGTGGTAGTGATTGCTGATGTGTGTGTCACCACACCCGACATTGTTATATGTGGTGCTAGGAATCGAACTCTGGACCTTGTATTTGCCAGATGCCAGAACCACTAAGCTAAATCCCCAGCCCAACCTGCTCCTTTCTTAACTGAGCCAATTTATGGACTTTTAGTGATAAGGCTAGAAGTTGTAGCCTTAAAAGTACAATGTTTAGTCATGTCGTCTCTTCCTACCTCTCTACAGAGTAGAGATCACAGAACAGTCCTGATATTTGAATACCACTGACCTTTTTTTTTTTTTTTTGAGACAGGGTCTTGCGTTATAGCTCAGGCTGGCCTTATTCAGAGCAATCCTCCTGCCTCAGCCTCCCAAGTGCTGTGATGACAGACATGCACCACCATGCTCAGCTCTTGCTCCATTAACAAAGTTCTGTCACCAGTGAGCTCTCCTCAGAGCTGCACAAGGCCTACTTCAGATAAACAGACACAATTGTGCATGGAGAAAATGTACAAACACAACAGGAAATTTTCATTACTGGCCATCTTACCACATCTGTCCAAATGATAACAGGTTGCACACTTGCAGCATTTACTTCTTTCACAATTTACAATTAATTTCATGTTTGGGGCTTTTCATACTACTCCAGAGCACGTTGTGTGCTTAAAAGGCTGGCTGTGCAAAACTGTGTCACAGACCCACAGCCTCTGATTTCAGTACAGCCTTTGGCAGTAAGAGGATGAAGTAGGTCTCTCCAAGACAGAAGCTGCTGTTAGCATCCAGCTATCTTAGGATGCTCTCGAGTACTGGCTGTCTCACCACGCAGTGCACGCAGGGGGCAACATCACAAGGCTGTGACCACATCCTGCTGGCAGGGCACGATGCCCAGGGATGCATGTGTTGCCATGTTTACACCACTTCTGTGGGCACCTGCAATCTCAGTCTTGTTCAGACCAGGCTCCTGTCTGGAGTTCTCACGGTACTGGGCAGCAGGACAGAGAGGGGGCCACAGCTGCTCAGGTAGAGGCAGGTTTCCTCGTGGGAACTTCCCCAGTCTAAGTAGGACTAGAAAAGGCAGCAGCACATCCGAGGTCTGGGCCAGTGGTAGACCACGGTCTGATATACGGTGCCTCAGGAGAAGGCAGGAAGGGCCTAGGTCTAGCCTGATTCTGACCCACCTGATCCTAGGCATCTTGCCAGCCCCCAGATGATCCTTGCTCACATCCTGCCAGGCCCTTTCAGAAGAGTGCTAATTCGGAAGGGCTCCCACAACCCTCTGTTTACCCTCTTGCAAAGCATGAAGCCCCTGCCACACCTGCCTTTCTTGCCCCATCCACTGGCCTGGGCAGCAGCATCTACCTGGAAACAAGGACATCTCCATTCCTACAGCCCAGTGGCCACCATCACCTTCAGGCCAGGCACCTCCAACAGAGATACAGGGGAGGAAGATCACTGCACCTGCCCCAATTGGGAGCTGAAGATGACCTGTGAACTCTGTGCAGGTCTTGGCCCCAAAGACTTGTGAATGTGACCCTATTAGGGAAACAGTTCTTTGAAAATGTGGTGAAGGTAAGGATCTTGAGGTGCAACCATCCTGGCTTCATAGAGGTCTCACATCCAGGACACAGTATCCTCACAAAACACAGATAGAGAAAGTGGCCACATGACCAAAAGCAAAGACTAAAAAGTGGGTTCTACAAGCCAAGGAACATTCAAGACAGCCAGAAACTGCCTGAAGTTCAAGGCAAGCCTGGGACTGATTCTTAGAGCCTCCTGAAGATACAATTTGAGGCATAGGTGTACACCTGTTATCCCAGCACTTGGAAGGCTGAGTCAGGAGAATGACAAGAATTCTAGGCCAGCTGCACTACACAGTTAAAATCTTGTCTCAAGGGGAAAAAAAACAGAGAAAGAAAAGGAAAAAAAAACAAGAAAATAACTTGCCTTCAGATTCTGATTGCCAAAACATGAGTTTTTGTGGACCAGGGGCTCTATGGCAAAACAGAATTGAGAGCACTTTTGCAAAAAAAGTTTCAAGACCAGGACTGAAATGCAGTATCCAGAAAAGAACCTGTCTGTGTCTTTCAGAACTTTCCCGAAGTCCAGGGTGGTAAGACACCTGCACTTTGGGAAATGGATCTCCATAGGCCTCAGAGCCTAAGTGGCCAGGTCTCTCGCAGGAACACAGTAGGAAGCCCTGGTCTAGAGAGCCTGGTGGAGAGAGGGAGAAGCCAGGTCCCAGGGTTGGGGCTGCAAGTGTACTGCAGACCTTCTCAGCTTCTGTCTTCCTCCAGGTACCAGAATTGCTATGCCATCCTTCAAATGCCCAGAACTTCTTGCATAGTGAAGAACGCCCTACTGTTCCTGATCTATATATACATCAGTGCCAACTGGCTTCCACTTGTAGGGACAGGGCATTTGGGGCCAGCAGAGGACGTGGCATTGCCAATTTCTAGAACATGATGGACTGTAGCCACCACCAATACCAGGTAATATACACTGGGCAAAGGTGAGGGCATACCATGGTACTTGCAAAAGAAAAGTGTACAAGCATGAAGTGCCCTCCGATAGATCACAGAAGTCTGGCAACTCAAAACCCCAAGCAGTACAAGGCAGAAAATGGGCACAACTACATAAAGACACAAACCTCTGCTGGACAAGGGTACACGCCTGTAATCCCAGCACCCTGGGAAGCTGAGGCAAGAGGATCAGAAGTTCAAGCCCAGCCTGGGCTACACAGTGAGACCTTGTCTCAAAAGCAAAAAACCGGACTGGGGATTTAGCTCAGTGGCACTGCACCTGCCTTGCTAAGTACAAGGTTCTGGTTCAATTCTTAGGGAGGGGAGGGTGCCTCAAAAAACCTTTAAGGCCAAAAACCACTGGTAACAAAAGCAAAGTGGGAAAAGATATGCACAGTTTCTATCACAGACAAGAGGTCTTCTTGCCCAATAATGAAGGTGCTGCTAAAAACCGAGGAAGAAAAGGCAACAACCAAACTGAAAAATAAGTGCAGCCCACTCACAGAGTAAAAGGACCCCACCTCTCAAGCAAGAGGCTTCAGCTCATTCTTGGGGGAAAAGGGCACAGCAGCCAGCTAGCCACAAACCCGTCCCTTCAAGGCTGCAGCTCTACCTCTTGGCCTCTACCCCAAAGACACGCATGATTAGTGTACCAGCCTTTTCACTGCACCGTATTTATGAACAGAAACACTGGGAACAACCCAAGGCCATCAGTGGCACTAGCTGAATGCTGCAGGGCAACTGCCACGTGGGAGCTCTGCCAGAAGAGGCGTGCTGAGTGGGCACCGCTGAGGCACGCCATCTCCAGAGCCTCTCCATCCTGGACTCTGAGGGTTGGCAGGACAGGCAAGCAGCTCAGGCAGTCAGAAGGGAAGGAGGGGGGCAGAAAAGCAAAGGGCCAAGGCAAGCTACCCACGGGTCTCCACTGTGGTACCACACCCTCAATTCTCGACTGGGAAAGATGGAAAAGGTGGCAAGGTCCCAAGTATTGCAGCAGCAGGTCCTACTGGATGCACTCCATGACGTGGATCTGCAGGGTGTCCATGTCAGGCGCCTGATACTGGCACTTGGGACAGCAGAAGTCGGGGGGCTCTTCGGGGGGACTCCTCCTCTGGTTGGGCATGTGAAAGGAATGGTGCACTGGAAACAGAGAACAGGCCAGATGGATGTCAGAGGAACAGGGGACAGCGAGGTGCTGGAGTCTTCGCTGAAAGGGTCCCCAGCCACATGTAACCAGCAGCCACCGTAGGGTAACATTCCTCCCAAGGCAGGACCAGGATCCCAATAACACGGCACTCACCAGAGGTGGGGGGCATTGCAGGCTGCGGGACCTCTACATGCCGTTTCCTCAGGTCCTCAATCCTGGGGAGACACAGTTCACTCAATGCACACATAGCCAAGGCTCAAAGCCCCCCACCTCAGTGGCCCTGGCCCCTGGGGCACGGCAAGAAGAGAAGACAGCCCCACCTGGCTGACTCCTGGCAGCTGGCCTTCAGCTTGCTAAACTCTCGCTGCAGTTGGTCTAGCTGCTCTTGCAGCACCTCCTTCTTCTCTGCCAGTTTCTCTCGGGCCTGCCGTTCTGCCTGGAAATCAGCTTTGTAGATGTCCGCCTGGCAGAAGCAAGAGCAATGCACCACTAGCTACCAGCCACATGCTGGTGCGCCCTGCTGAATCCTGCAGAGAGAAGGCTCCTCCCACACACTCCCAGCAGACACCAGCAACAGAGAGAGCAGACACCGGCAAGTGACTCCACGGGCACAGAGAGGCTAAAACAGTGCAAGCCACAGAACAAGAGGCCAAGCAAGACAACGCTCAGAAGAGGATGCCACCTGTGCCTTGAGGACGGGCACCGTCTCCATCACCATCTTGTGCTGTTCAGCCTCCTCTTTCAGCTTGTCAATCACCTCCTGCTTGGCCACAAGAGCTTCCTCAGCCTGCTGCAGCTGCTGCTTCAGGTCCTCCAGCTGGATCCCCTAGGAGGGCCAGGGTGCTGACACTGAGGACGGGAGGCATCCAGAGTAGCAAGCCAGTCACACGACCCCAGCCCAGGACAGGAAGAGGCGATGCACTCCCCAGAACCCGCCAGGGCCTCAGGACTGAAGGGACCACTGAGGCCATAGGATGCCACCTCCTCCATTCGTTTCCCCGAGTCACCAGACACAGACCTATGACCCTTCAAAGATGGGGCCACTCTTCTCCCCTGCACGCACAACAGAGCCCCTTCCTATTGGTCTCACACTCTGGCATCTGGGCAGAGCCCACTTGTCCCACGAGCACCCCACATGCACATTATCCCCACACCAACCTCCCCTGGAGATTAAGTGGCCATTTTTATAACTAACTCTTCCTCCTGTGACCCAGTTTCAGGCATAATCCTTACAAATCTCCCCTGGGTGCATTCTTGACGACAATGTCCCTCTTGACATGTAATCACTAGAAACTACACCCAGTTTAAGGCTGGTTGAAGACCGACCAGGAGCGGACTCTCAGCCGCCTTTCTACACCAGGGCAGAAGCATTCCTCAGACACACTCTGGGTCAAAAGACCTGAGCTCAGGATCTCTCTACCTCCAGAGAGAGCATCCCAAAGCTGTGGCCAAGCCTACCCCGAGGCCTGTCTGGTGGCCTTTCCTGAACCATCACAGCCATCCACAGTCCCTCCCAAAAGACAACTGTGTCATGGTGACAGGAAGAGCCAAGCCCACTCTGGATGGCTCAGGCCACCGTACTCACTCGCTTGCGCTCACTGCTCACCACACTACTTTTGATGTGATTGTCATAGTCCTGGAAGAGCTGGTGATAGGCCACCTGCAGCTGGGCGAGCTTCCGCCTGTGGAACAGAAGCTGTGGCTGATCTCCAACCTGTATCTACCTCCCAGACTCAGAAGAGGACCTCCAGGCACACAGCTGGACCCCTAGGGCCATCACCTCTGAGAAAGGCCAGCAAGCATTTCCCGCAACTGACATCACTTTCTTTAAAGCCAGCATTTTAAAATGTTTATACTAGGGGCACAGATAGAATATGATAGCATGTGCAAGGCCCAGCACCAAAATGAAGACAAGGCAAGTGAGGCGACTATAATCAAATGGACTCAACCTGTACTCCTCAATGAGCTTGACAAAATACACAAAGGCAGAGAGGTCATCCTAGATTATAGGATGCTGAAAGGGCACACGGAAGGAAAACAGCACAGCCACGCAGTAGATAATTCATGGGGACTACAGCACAGCCAGTCCCCAAGGCCCAGAGACCTATGGCCAGGTGGGACAGCCAGGCGTCCACTCACTTCTCCTCCGAGGCAGCCTGCCGCTCCATGCGCAGCGCAGCCTCCACGCTCTGGTTCTGCATGCGCAGCTGGTCCACCTGCACGCTGTGCTGCTGCTGCAGCACCTCGCGCTCCTTCTCCAGCTGTCGTGCCTGCTCACTGGCTAACCGGGCCCTACAGGAGAAAGAGGCATCCTGAGGGCTGAGCACTCTGACACCCCCTGCTCTTGGAGGGCAACTATATGTGGGGGACATAACAAGGCAGTGAGAATCATGGCACCATCTCTGTCCTCTGACCTAATGTCCCACTTATGGCCAACAAACCCCCTTTGCAAATGCAGTGGCAGGCAGGCATGAGGCTGGGCAGTGCTGCAGAGCTGCTTTTCCCCTGCTGACAAAGGTTCGCTGACAAAGGTTCTCGCTGTACCAAGCTGTCTGAGCCATGAGGCCTACACAGAACATTCACCTTCTGCCACAAGCTGGGTATCTTGGTTCCTGCCTGGCACAGACCCCACGTGACCCCACTGTCAGATGAGTGGGGAATGGCCAAACAGTAGTAGTCTCCTCTGAGAGGTTTCTCTGGTCTCCCTGGGTGCTTGCACTGGTACAGTATGACCCTCAGCCAGGATGGCAATCACACCACGTCCTGGTCTGCCCAGACACATGCCCACAGTCCTGGGGCTGGGGCCCTTGAAATGCACTCACCTAGCTTCCAAAGCCTGCCGTTCCTTGGTGGCAGCTTCCAAGCGGCTCTGGCTCTCCTGGAGTTCCCCCAGCAAGGATGTTACCTGGGCTTTCACAGAAGCCTTATCTTCGGCCATCTGCTGCAGGAGAATCACTTCTTGTCAGCTCTTCTTTCTCTCAAGAATTGAGGCAGCTCAGGGGCAGCTGAGGCCTACACACACCTAAGGGCTTCTCTCCTGCACCCAGAACCCCCAAACCCAGGCATGCCAGTGTCTGAGGAGCCCACTGGCCACCTGTACCCTCCTTGCTGGCAGAGTAGCACTGCTCAGTGTCCTACCACCCTGCTTGTCCCACTCCACCTCCAGCAGTGGCCTGAGCCATTAAGGCAAGCCAGGAAACAGGAAAGGATAGATTCCTAGGAGCCCCTGCCTCCAGGGTCCCTGTGGAGACAGGAGACCCCAAAGGAATGCAGAGACACAACCTCCTAGAGTCTTATAACACTCTAACAGTTTGGCCACTGCTCTGGCTGCCAGATCACGAGGGCTGAACACAGAGACCACATAGCTGTGGCCCAGAAGGAACCTTTCAGTTGTTTGGAACCCGAAGACAGCAACAAAAACACAGGTCTGGGGCTGCGAGAAGGTGAGACGCTCAGCCAAGGAGGAATGGATGCTGAATCTTAGTAAACACCAAGAACTCCAAAGACCCCATGCCAGGTAGTGCTGCACTATGGCCAAACCAAATGCAACAGAGCTCTTGCCAACACTGGCCACACTCCTGGGATGGTGCAGACCCTACCTAGGCCTGTCTGGGAAGTTCTGGCTGCACCTGACACAGGCTCCTGATGTTCCCTGGAGCCCTTGCTGAATCCTTCTGTCCCTCTGAGATGTCTGCATCTGCTACATACCAGCAGTGTCCCTCTCAGATCTGAGAGCAATGCTGTGACACAGAACTGCCAGGAGGGCCAGGACCCAAGACAGGAGTGCTGAGTGCTCCAGGGGAGGGCATGGTCATCTGATTTGTGTTCCCTTGACACCCTTAGTCATTTTTCACTTGAGCTTCCTTCCTACTGAACATGCTTTTCTCCCTCCCTCCCCTCTCCTTTCCTTTCTCTCCTCAGGGTAGAACCTGTCATGGTCTGGGTCTAAAATGTCCCCAAAGTCTCCTGTGTCCATAGACGGGGCTTTGGAAGGTGACTGGATCACAGGGTGCTGCGTTGGTTCAGGGTGCTGAACCATGGGTTCGTGGTTGACGTGCTAATGGGGAGGGTTGGTCTCCACTTGCTGGCTGCCATGGGTGAGCAGCTCTCCCCCACCATACTGTCCTTGCCTTACAGCAGCCGAACACAGACTGTACCCTCTGAAGCCGTGAACCAAACAACCCCTCCTCCTTTAAGTCATCCCAGCACTTGGAAAGTGACTAAGACAGAACTCCCGGGCCCACGCATGCTAAACATTCTCTAAACCACACTCTAGATCCCCACCCTGCCCATCACCTCTGAAGATGGCCACAGAGCTCAGCTCTTTCCTCACTGCCAGTCGTCACTGCACAAAGTCTATTGTTGGGGCTCTGACAAATGTCCGACCATGTTCCTATTTGGTACTGGAGTCCTTATACAAAGAGGGGAGAGGACACACCAGGAGGCAGCCTTGTGATGACAAAGGCAGAGGCTGCCAGCCCAGGAGTGCCAAGGACTGTCAGGGCCACCAGGTGCTGAGACGGGGACCAGGGACAGGTTCCTGCATGGTCCCCAGAAGGAACCCAGCCTGTCACACCTTCATCTCAGACTCCTGGACCCCAGAACTAGGGGGTGATGGGAGGCAAGAGATTGTTACTGGTCAATTCCCCAGTGTTTCCTGGCAACCTCATGTAATTCCCCAACAGGAAAGCAATACTGATCCAGGCACTGCCTGCAGTGAAGAACCCACCTCCAGGGCCAGAGCTGGCTGCGGCAGGGCCCCCTTCTCCCTGCTCTGCCCTCTCAGACTGTATAACCCAACCACCTACTGCCACTGGGGTCCTACCACCGGCCAAGTCAGATAGGCTGAAGTACTCTACTTTGCCCACATTGAGCATGCCATCCTTCAAGGACACCAACTCCCAGAGCCAGGCCACACCCTGAGGCTCCTGGTGGTGGGCAGGAGGCAGGGACTGCTAAGCCCCCAAAACACCCTGCACAGTGCAAGTGCCCTAGTTTACCAGGGCCTGGGTTTCTTCCAGGCAGTCTATACTGGCACCACAACATACGTGGGCAACTTGGGCAGCACGGTGCCACCCAGACCTCTAGGTGGCCAGGACCTGAGTGAGTCACTTGCATCAGCCACTCAGCGCTCCAAAACTACACTAAGCACCCGGTAAGATCCCCAGTCACAGGGCTCAGGGAGGCTTCCTGGGTGACAAGGCTCTGCACAAGTTGTCTGCACCCCAACTCCCAGGGCCCTCAACACTCCCATCTGCCCTCTCCTGGCCCCTGCTCTAGACACCTGCACCACAGCGTCCTTTTGTTAACAGTCTGTAGGGTCTTGGTGTCCCCAGCGGGTCAAGCCAGCACTGCTTCAGGGACCTCCAATCACAGACTCCCGGCAGGTTTCTGAACACAGCAGGGTTTCCCAGAGGGACCCAGCCTGTTCATTGGCTACCTGCTGGCATCTCTTCAGCTGCTCCACCTCCTGCAAGGCCTGCTCCTTTTGCTTCCTCAGCTCCAGCTTCTCCAGGCTCAGCCTCTCCACTAGCTTCCTGGCCTCTTGGAACTTGCATATGAGGAACTCCTTCTCCTCCCTCTGGCTGGCCTGAAAGTGCAGCAGCTCTTCACAGCGCTCACGCAGCATCTGGTTGCTCTGCCGGATGGCAACTAGGGGAGAGGAGATAGCAGAGGGGAAGTAGTCCTGATGACCTGGCCTGGGTGCCAAGGTACCCAAACTGGGCTACCCATCATGGTTCCCTCCCCACAATGCCAGACTGCTGCTCCTCAGAACAGAGAACCATCTAAATATGCCACCTCACTTCTTCAAATCTTCCAATGTCATTAAATGAATGATCTGCCCCTATGCCTCTGCAAGGTCCACTTGCTTCACTTGCTTTTAGTCAGTCCCAAGTATACCTGTCCTCCCAGGCCTGCATCTCTTCTGTCTTCAACACTGGGTGGTGGTGGGGAGGGGGACTGGTTGCCCAACAAGCCCACAAATGGCCACTGGCACACACTGCCCTGGCCGGGCACCACTACTCTAAGCCACTGGCCAGCTAGGACATGAGGGCCAGCGGAAGACATTAATTAGCTCAGGAAAGAGTCCTGTAAGGAAGGGGTGTTGTCCTCCCAGATGCAGTGTGCACTAAGCCTAAGTGCCTCAGAAGAACCAAGGCAAGAAAAAGGGTTGTGCTCACAGTACTCCCTAGAGGGTCTGTGCTTCTGCCCCTCCATCCTAGGCAGTTTCCAAGGTGCCCACAGCAAGTGTTCTGATGATCTAGAAACCATGGAGTCACCTGGGCAGTTGAGGTTCATTTGTGCCAAAGGACCAGCAAGCCAGAAGGGGGCCCCTCATTTCTGGGGATCGTGATCCTGAGCCCTGAGCAAGAGGGGAGGCAATGAGAAGGCACAGGGAGGAAGGTGTCATGCTGCAGAGGTTGGAGTAGGATGCAGCTGCTCTCAAATACCAGTGCCAGGCTGAGAGGGACAGTTCCAGAGACATCCAGGCTGGCCCAGGAAATTACTCAGTCTCCAGCCATCCACCTACAGACAGAAGGCCTCCCACTAAAGCCAAGACCCAGCCACGGTTGTAACTGATGAAGACCCTGATACCAATTAATGACATTAATGACGCTGAACTGGTGGCTTCTTAGGTGAGCCAGGGCCCTTCTCAAAGCAGGCCACATCCCTTGAATTGACAGGATTCATGGACGGCTTCAGGCAGGGACACTGGGCTAGCCACGTTCACCTAGCTGGGACAGCCACATCACCTCCAGTGGTCCCTGTTCTCCCTGCACTCATCCCGCCCCTTCTGCTGTCCTGAAACCCAGAGGGGCCCAGCCACTGTAAACACAGATGTCGAGATGCAGCCCCCTTTCCCCATCCTTACCTCGGAGTTCATGATTCTCTTCCAGACAGTGCTGGAGGGCCTCAGGGCTGCTGTGCTCGGCATGCAGCTGCAGCATCGCTGGCTTCCCGAGAGAGGACTCTTCACCCGGCACGTCTTGATCCCCTGCTGGGCCGATGCCAGGCTGCACCATCTCACACAGCTGGCTCTTCCAGGGGTGCCTGCTCATCCACCACAGCAGCACCTGCAGGAGGGGGCAGCAGAAACGTCACAGAAGCCTGTGCCACATTCCTGTATTGGCAGGAGCCCTGGGCCAACACTCCCAGCAGAATGGCAATCCAGTCTAACACAACTAGATGCTGAAGTGGATCTTTTGTTAAAGACAGAGGATTATGGCCAAGAGAAATGTTGGGGTGCTGGAAACCCTGTCCCCTCTATCTACCTCTATGCAGAAGGGGAGGGTCCTGGCCCCCACCTAGCATAAGCAGCTGAATAGAAGGCCCAAAAACCATGTGTCTGCATCCTGACACCCACCAATTTAACAGGACTTAGAAAAAGGTCTTTTCAGATGCACATGAACGGAGGATCTCAACATGAGACCATCCTGGGTCACGTGGATGGATCCCAACAAGTGTCCTTAGAAAACACAACAGAAAACGGGAACACAGGGAAAGAGGCTATCTGAAGACAGAAGTAGACTGGAGTGACATGACCACAGCCAAGGAACAAGTGTACCACCCACAGTTGGAGGAAACAAAGGGGGACCCTCTTCTACTCTGCAGAGTGATCATAGTCTTATTCGCCCTCTGATTTTGAACTTCTGGTCTCTGGACCTGTAATTTTCTGTTATTTGAAGACACCAAGTTTCTAGGCATTTCTTATGGCAGCCACAGGAGACTCATAGGCCTAGTAAGAGGGACAATAACAAGGCAGAGGAGGGGGAAGCAAGGGGTACTTCTGGCATCTGGCATGTGCCAAGGAGCTGAAAGTGAGAGCTGGGTTCCCAGCCTAAGTTAGCTGGCCTGCTGTTGGCTGGGGGTACATTGGACAGAAACAGCCTCTGACTATCCAGAAGGGGGGCCAACCCCAGCATCAAGTATCCAGAATCAGACTTGGATGAGGGAAGAGGACTCTGACATGAGATCAAAGTGGCCATTTTGCCCATCAGCACTGGTACCACCTGCTTACACCCATGGCCATCTCCAACAACCGAGCCAAACTTACCACCCCCTCCTCCTCCAGGCAAGATCTCCCCTTGTCTTCCTGAATGGCCCACTCTCTCCCAGTACCTCCTGCTCAGGCCTTTTCAATGGGTCCCCATCCCTTCCTGTTAGGATGCCCAGGGACGTTTCTCTACACTTCTTCTCTACACTCACTCCTGTAGTAATTCCATCCAGTTTTACAGCTTTAACTCCAATCTCAATGCCATTAAAGCCCCCAAGAAGACCTCTTCCCTGAACTCCAGACTCACCAACTCAGCACATCTCCAAAGTGACTTCCTGGGTTGGGGGCCTGGCAGTAGTACAATATTTGCATGGCATGCCTATGACCCTGGGTTCCATCCTCAGGACTACAAATAAGAAAAACTACCCTAAAAATCTCAACAGTTCCCCAAAGCTAGTTCCCCAGCTGAAGGCGAATCAATCTTCCCGTCATCAGGACAAAAACTTGGAAATTCTCCTAGAGATGAGTCTCTGTCTCTACCTCCTAGGACACATACAGTCCATCAGCAAACTATACAACAACGTTCACTACTGTAGACACCTACATGGCATGGCAGACATGTTGTTTAAAGTCCCTTCTAAGCGAGACATATACTGAAGTACTTAAACTCGTTACCTGAAACTCACTTCAAAATAAAAAGATAACCCCTAAGTATATACTCAAGGGAAATGGGATATGAATGCTCCCAAGAGCATTACTCAGAACAGCCAAAGAGAGGAAACAACCTGAATGTCAGCAACTCACTTGAGTACAGCAATATGCTGCAGCACAAACAAATCTTTCAAACACTATGATGAGAAACAAGTCACAAAGTCACATATTTTATAACTTCATTTATAAGAAATGTCCAAAATGGGCAAATCCAAAGAGACATGAAGTAATTTAGAGACTAGAGCAATGCAATGAATGGGGGTGATAGCTAAAGACTACAGTTTCTTTTGGGAGCGATGAAAATGTTTTGGAATTAGTGGTGATGGCTGAACACCCTTGTGAATGTATAAAAGTCACTAAATTGTACATTGTAAATAGAAGTCTGTAGCATGCAAGTTGGATCTCTAAAAAGGTGTCATTGAAAATAGTGGGAGAAGACTCTGACGTGTATAAATTAAACACAATCAGCCAGGAGCTGATAACTGCTGAGGCTAAGAGATGGTCAATAAGACTTACTAATCTTCCTACTTCTGTAATTTTTTTAATTTTTCAAAAATAATAGCCCAGATCACTGCCATCACCTTGGTTACCACAATAACCTCGTAACAGATCACCTTGCTTCCACCCTTTTCCCTACAGTCTATGGTTCCCACAGCGGCCATAAAGCTCTGTCTAAACGATAAGGCGCAGCCCATCTCTCTTATACCAGGAGCCCCTCCCCCAACCCCACTGAGCTCACGTTCCCACAAAAACGGCCCACCAGGCCATCCACCATCTGGTCCCCACTCCTTCTATAACTACTCTGCCCTCGCACTCCACGCCCTAGTTCTAAGTCCTCCTGGCAAATCCAAAAGGGTGGCCCATTCATTCTAGGGCCGCAAAAATGGCCTGAGGAAAGCAAAGTAGCTATCAACTGGTTTGCAAAGCGAACTAACAGAAGCACGTTAAAAAAAAAAAAAAAATGTATCCGAACTGCAAGACCTATGCCACAGGAGTACGTGCTGACCCCAAGGCGAGGTGACGATGGCGGCAGTAGCGGGAGTGGCACAATTAGTCCCACTTATCGCCCAAGGAAACTGGGTCCCAAATCAGCCCACTCAGGCTGATGCTCTAGGCAAGATCTCTGTCACCCGCCACACCCGAGCCCCTGCGCCCGGGTTCCAGGAGAGTACCGCAGGGAAGGACAGGCTGGAGCCCAAGCAGGAGAGGAGAGTCTGGTCATCCAGAGGCCTCTAGGAGGCAGCGGGCTACCTGCCGAAGGAATCCAGTCTTGGAAGAAAGGGACCACACCTGTCACCAGAGTCAGTCAGACGAGAGGAGGGCGGGAGCGACGGGCTTCTGCAGTCGCCCTTCCCTTCTCTGCTGTGGAAACCCCGTTTCCGGCTTCCGTTGTCGTAACCGTGAGATCCGGAAGTAAAACACAGAAGGCTCCGAGCCCCAGGGATGCAGGAGGCTGCCCAGATGTGCAAGGCCCAGCAAAGCTACGTCCCTGCTCCGAAGAGAGCCTGAGCCCACCAGCCTCGGCTGGTCCAGAGGGCGCTGCCCAGTGATAAACCCCCTATATGTCCCAGGGCGTCTCCACCTTCAAGGTTCCTAAGTCTCCCGCGTGGCCTCAACCGGCCGTAGGATTCTTGTCCCCACCCACGCCACAGAAAGAGCCAGGATGAGGCTACAGGAGGCCCCGCCCACAAGTTGAAAGGGACGCCGAGGGGGCGTGGTCACGCCGGCGGCGGAAGTGGGTCCTTAAGTAAGAGCGAGGAGCACCAGGAGGCCGGCAGAGGGAAAAGGCTGTAATGTTAGGCAGGGCTGACCGTGGGGACGTAGGAGAGCCTCACGGAGCCTTAAGCCTGCCCGCAAAGAATGGCGGTCGCGGGATAGTGGCAGCGGGGAGAGCGGGTGTAGAGTGGCACCCAAGGATGCGCGCGCACCTGCCCTCTCCCCCGCCTCGCGCGCTCAAGAGGAACAGTGGAGACCCCGCCCCCGCGCCTCGCCTCAGGCCAGTCAGCTCAGCCTGGGCGGCCGCCCCCGCCTGTTAAATGGGCCGGCGGGGCGCAGCCCCCGGAAACGGCCCTGCTTTCCCGGACTGTGAGCCCGGCTGGCGGGCGGGTGGCGGCGGCGGCGGCGGCGGCGGCGCGGTGCGGCGCAGCGCAGCGCAGCGCAGGTAACAGTGCGGGCAGTCACGGCGCCGGCGGAGGGCATACTCTTGGCTGCTGGGAGCGGAGCACAAGGGAGAGGGTCACAACCGATCTCTTTGTATCGCGCACCTCCTTGGCGGGGCGCGGGAGGATGAGACCTGGAGAAGGGTGGAGCCTGGCCTGTGTGGTCCACGGGACAGCTGAACCTGAGCTCCATCATCTGCATAATCTGACGTGCTCCAGCTTGTCGCGAAGTTAGGGGCAGAATCCAGAGTGAGCCGCCCTGGGAATGGACTGTGATGGCCTGGCAGGGTGCTCTCCTGTTGCCAGGAATTGATGCTCCGCCTGAGATCCATTCACCTGCCCCCAAGGAGGCGGCCCTGGAGGGAGGGAAGGAGGAAGGGAGAGAGCGAGACCCAGCGAGCTGCAGCGACTCTGATCTGCATCCCTCCAGCCCCCATTCCCAGTGAGGGCTTTAGTCACAGCCATCAGCTGGTGAGGGCCCAAAAGACCCCTGGAGGTAGAGGCCCACTTGCTGATGTCCTGACTTCCTGCCGTGTCAACCAGCCTTTCTCTCACCAGACATCATGGCTGAGCAGGTGGCCCTGAGCCGGACCCAGGTGTGCGGGATCCTGCGGGAAGAGCTCTACCAAGGCGATGCTTTCCACCAGGCTGACACCCACATATTCATCATCATGGGTGCCTCGGTGAGTCTCCCCAGGCCTCTGATCTGGGAAGTCACAGTGAAGGTGGCATCGCCCAGGCCACTGCCCATCTCTTGCCTCAGCTGTCTCTTGAGGCAAGCTGGGGTGCACAGATGGCATCCACTGCTGACTAAGGAGTCCCAAAACTTCCAAGTGGTAGGGCTGCATTTCTGTCTAATTGCACTTCCTCCTCCTAGGAAAGCATGCCAGCAGGGATGCTGTGTTGTTTTCAAATGTGGCCATTATTTGACCAGTCATGTGATCAGGCCCCAGCAGCAAGGTCTGCCTCCCCTCTCTACCTTGGTGCAAAATTCACTGGGTCCAAATGCCAGGCCTTCCCTTGATCACCTCCTCTTGGCCACCACTTCCAGAGCCTGCTGAGGAACTGTCCCTTCATGCCCTCCTGTCACAACTGCCCGTTTGCTGCAATCGAAAAGTCCAAAGAAAAGATACCAAGGCAGAGGGGTGGCACACTGAGGATTCATGGCAGGGCTGGCCAAGGTCCAACCTTGGCCTTGAGCTGCAGCACAATCCCTCCTGTGCTGTGTTGTAGCAGCACCTATGCAGAGGCAAAGTGGTCTCAGTTGTTTAGGTTGTTGTACCCAAGATCTGCTGACCACCATGCTATCATATTTGCCATTTGTCTTGTTTTGAGATAGGATCTGGCTGTGTACTCCAGACTCGTCTTGGGCTTGCAGTTTTCCTGCTTCAGCCTCTCCAGTAGCTAGGATCACAGGTGTGGGCCGTCTCACCAGGTGGCTCTTGATAGGCTAGGCAATAGTTCACCACCTGCCTGGGATATGGGCCCTACAGTGGTGGAGAAACTCTGGAGTTCTCTGTTTATGTAGAACTTTGCCAAAGCTGCTCCTGCCGCCT
Source organism: Petromus typicus (assembly GCA_004026965.1). Classification (NCBI taxonomy): domain Eukaryota; kingdom Metazoa; phylum Chordata; class Mammalia; order Rodentia; family Petromuridae; genus Petromus; species Petromus typicus. The sequence goes on along the minus strand of PVIR01031175.1, from coordinate 3,217 downwards.
CAGTAGTTCTGATCAGAGCTAGGAATAAGGAATGAGGAGACTGGGAGAGAGGAGCTTGGCCTAGGAAAGGCAGGAAAGCCACCACAGAAACTATCCTAAGTGTCTGTGCTGTTAAGACCCTTATCCCACAGTGTTGGCCTCCAGCTTATCACGTAGGACTCTGAACAATCGGCTGTCAGTTTAAGAGGCAGGCTAGAGGAGAACAAGACCCAGGACAAGATCTGATCTCCCTTCCAGTCCCCACCCTGCGCTGGCTTGATCCTGCCAACAGTGACCCAATCATGGGGCTGGATTGCAACTCTAGTCTCTAAGCTCTCACTTAGAGCATTGGAACTTGCCTCGTGACTAATCTCAGTCAAGCAGCTTAGGGTTTGGAACCAGCAAGGGAGGCTTTTGAAACAAGTGCCCCACGCTGGGGATTTAGGTGGTAGCAAACCTACCTTGAAAGCACAAGGGCCAGAGTTCGATCCCCAGTATTGAAAAAAAGAAAGAAGAAAAAAAAAAAAGTGCCCTGGGGCCCACTGTGTTTTCCTAGCTAAGGTTGGGCAACTGGTTTGCTGTAATCTTCAGGGTTCCCCTTTCCTCTCTTCTCTGCAGCTGAAGCCGAGAAGCAGAGCTTCCAATGCAGAAATAGGAAGTGGGCTCCAGCCTCGAGGAGCAGGGCAAGGCCTCTCTGAAGAGCCTCATTGTTTCTGCCTCCCCTCCCCCCAACAGTGATCAAGCTATCAGCTCTGGCTCTCACTCCCACTCATCCTTGCCAGGCGCCTTCCTAGCATGGAAAGTGGCAAAAGACAGCCATTCTAGGAACCTGCAGGGTGTTAAGTACCTCCTGGACTCAGTAGGCCCAGTCCCTGCCCTCCTCACACAGCCTGTGGACTTAGGGGAGCCAGGGATCCAAGGTGTAAGCAGATCTCAGAGGGGTTCGTAGAAGAAGCCACAAAGGGGCCCTTGTATCCCTAACTCCCTCAACACACCAGTCCCATAGGCAGGGCCAAGAAAGCAAGGCCTTTGAGTGAGGGCCCAGAGGGCAACCCAGCAGAAAGGAGGTGCAGGCATCCTAACTCGGGGACAAGCTCATTGTGACCCAGAAATCAAAAGGAGGCCAGAGGCTGGTGAGATAAAGCCCAGGCTAGCAGGAGAGCCCCGGGCAAGCAGGGTGTCCTCTGCCCCTCTCTCCCTGGCCAGATTCCCCAGCCCTTGCCCCATATCTAGCGTCTATCTAAGGCAAGAGGTGTCGGCGTCGCCTCCAAGGATTACCAAGTGGCTTGGAGTCTCAGAGTCCCCAGCTGGGACACTTCCCCCTTCCCCCACCTCTCCCCTGAACAAAACCCTGGGAAGGAGCCTTGGGCCTGCAAGAGCCTCCTGCCCACCTAACAGGACTAGAGCCTGTGCCACCAGGCTCCCCTACAGGGTAACATATCCGTGCTAGAGTCTCTGTGGCCCATCCTGTTGCCCCACCTGACCCATGGGACTACAACCCTCATAGGCACCCAGGACCCACCCTAGCAAGAGTCTGGGTGTGGACTGACATGGGACTCTAGCCCCTACCTCTCCTTCCTCAGGACATTTCTGGGTGATATGGTTCCCGCTGTGTCATGATGACGTTGGCACTCCCCCAGAGGCCTTGGTGACTCAGTCCCAGGGTGTGGGAGGAGGCCTTTTTGTTAGTCTTTCAGCCTGAACCCGGCAGCCCCCAGGTTCCTTTGCCTTAGTGGTCAGAGGCCAGCTGGGCCCCAGCCAAGGCCTGCGGCTCCACCTTGGTGGCTCCTAGATCCCAGCAAGTCTTAAGGACTGGGTGGCCACCCACACAGACCCCTTCTCTAACATCCTCCCACTACCACAAAGACCTGGGGATCTTCCTCAGGTCCCAGTTCCCCTGTGAAGTCAGCAAGTGTCCTTGGACAGATCCCTCTTCTGCCGTGTCCTTGGGCAAAGTAAGGTAGTGGCACAGATGAGAGACTTCCAGCACTGCCCTCATCACCCTTACCCACACAGAGCCCCGTATTTCTTGCTTTGAAGGAGTTGGTGCCAGCAGGGAGGCCAGGGCCTGAGAACAGCCGCCCCACCCCACTGTCCTTGATCGTACCTCGCCTGTCCCTTGGGTGACTGGATCGCCGCAAACAGCCTCTTGCTAGCAGGGCCTGAGCTGAAACAAGGCGAACAGGTTCTGTCTCTAGTTAATCCCAAAGGGAACAGCCAGAGCAAACAGCTTGGGGTGTGGGGCAACTGTGACTCAGCAGACAGTCCCCTGCCACCAATACGCTGCCTGGAGTCCATCTGACTCCTCAGAGTCTATTGGAATTTGACCGGAAGCAAACAGGCTGCCTGTAGAGCTGTGGGCCCTGAGGGTCTGGACCCCAGCTACACTGCCCAAGCAGAGCCGGCAGCCCACACACTGCAGCAAAGGGTGCAGGTGGGAACCCACAAGAGCTACCATGTGACACGGAGGTGGCAGCTTCACCTGGGATTGGAGATGCACAGAGGCTGCTGGGGTGGCCACGCTGGATGTCATATGGTAGAGTGGTAGATGTATAGATGGGTGAGGAAGGCCCGCAGGTGAGTGGAGTCCAGCAGGTGATAGCGTCCTGAAAATGGAAACACAAGGGTCGCTGTGGGAAGAGATCATACCCCCCACCAGCATGGGCACCAGGGTTCAGGAACAGCATGATGTCGAAGTTGTGGGTCACAGTGAACCCTGAAGTTCTCCAGCAGGCACTGACTAGTCAGTCCCTAGGAGCCCTGTGGTGGCCTGACAGCATGATTCTTGTTACACAGCCTCTGGGTTGCAAATGTCACTTGAAATGAGCTCATCATTGTCTATACGTCTGGTATTTCTGATGCTCGTGTGTACGTGGAGCTGCCTCTTTGTGTGGAAAGGGCTGGGGGAGGGGAACCTGGAAAGCCACCCCGAGCTGCCGCTGGCCCAGATAATGGACCCTCAGTTCCTTTTCAGTCAGGAACATCTGCAGGGCTGCTTTCTACAAGGCGCCTTTTTTTTTTTTTTAGGTTTTTTTGAGACAGGGTCTTGCTTTGTAGTTCAGGCTGGCCCTGAGCTCAGCCTCAAACTCACATCCCAGCAATCCTCCTGCCTCTGCCTCCAGTGCTGGGATGACAGGCATGAGCCACCACACCCGGCACTGTGGTATGTGGTACTGATTGCTGCTGGGGTGAGTCTCCACGCCCAGTATTGTACGTGGTTACCGAGGATAGAACCCGG
>PVIR01031174.1:0-19662 GCA_004026965.1 Petromus typicus | reverse complement strand
AGCAATGCTCCTCCCTGTGTTTTTCGAGAGCTTCGATTAGAGTCATGGGTCACCACAACCGGCACTCTGGTGTGTGGTAATTGGGGACAGGTCTGAGGATGTGGCGTTTGCAAGGCAGATGCTGGAAACACTGAGTTAAGTTGCTGGACCCTGGTTTGCTTTCATTGGCATGGATTGCTATTTAAAGGAAATCTTGAATGTCTCTGGGGCCCCGCCCCTTCGCCTGAGCCCCTCCCCAGCAGCGGTGGTGGGGGAAGTGACGCACCGGAAGTACCTGGTCCACTCACTTCGGGCCAAGGAACGTCCTAAGATGGCGTCTTTCTCGGAGTAGCGCATGGCTCACGAGGTAGGTGGCAGCCACGCTGAGAGCGGTACTTATTTCACTGGCTCTGCCCAGCCACAGCCTTTGCTGCCCTCTCCCCTTCCCCCGCAGCCGGGGTTTCAGACGCCCCCAGGGCCGGCGCTGGTTCCGGACCCGCTGCCTCCCGACACGCTGCTGGAGCTACCCGTCCCAGCCATCGAGAACATTCCCAGCTTTATGTCCTACCAGGAAATTAGCCGGCTGCGCCTGGTCTGTACAAATATGGACTTGATTTGCCAGAGAATCTGGGTTTTCAAAAGGTGGAGAGGTACCATCGCCTTTGTCAGCAGCGATTGAAAGCACAGCTCCCAAGGAGAGAATCAGAAAGGAGAAGCCATACTTTAGCTGGTCGTGCTGACATCCTTGCCGCTGTGCAAATAAGGCTGTAACTGTCACATCTGACTTATAGGAAGTATGTAGTTTCCATCTTATTTATAGGAAATATGTAGTTTCTAATCTCTGTTTGCTTCATCCCTGGAAACGTGATCGATGAGATTTACCATGTGTTGAGATATGCCACTTCTCCCAGAGTCACGAGGCAAGCGCAGGAAATCCTCGAAGAGTTCAGTGATATTGACACAGGAGAGTAAGGCCTAGCTCTCTTCTAAAAACGTGAGCTCGTGTTCCCAAAATTTAGGAATAAATTTCAGGAACAACTGACAGGGGTTTGAGTAGAAAGTTTTATTGGATAGAAAGAGAGGGATAGAGAGAAAGGGCTGCTGTCTAGGAGACAGCAGGGGGAACCCGGAAAGGTGAGTAACCCAAGGTCGTCTTTTCTTAAGGGGTATTTACGGTCTAAAGACCAAGAGGTGGGCTGTGTTTAAAGTAGGAACCTCCAATAAAATTTAAGGAAGTGGAATCTTGATCAAATGAGGTCCAATAAGAATTTAAATTGTACAGGGTCCCTCCTCCATGAGGAGGCTCTTCCAGATGAGCCAAATTCTTGGTCCTTTACCCCAGGGGTCTTAAATTACTATATTCCTGGGAGGGAATGGATCTAGACCCTTAATTTTCCTTTGGCTTGATTATAAGGCTTTAATTGGTCACTGACAGTCTCCCTTCTTGTGAATTTTCTCCAATGGCCTGCCCTATGTGTCTACCTGCTATTTTACCTATAATATTCCCCCCTCAGAAGCGGTACCTTGAACTGCCGTGACGGACAATGGTCCAAGACGGATCTAACTTCTTGAGCTGGTAAGGGCTGTGGTTGTAATTGGCAGTCAGCATCACTCCACAAAGGGTCTATCTAAAGGCCCTTGATAAACTCCATGCATTGTAATCTTAGGTAGGCGCACCACCTTGAGTCTGGGGGAGACAAGGGCAAAAATAACCAGGGATTATTTTCACCAGGTTGATCCTGTCATAGCTTCCCACAGAGTAGATAAGGAGAAGGCCTATGGTGTTTCAGAATCTGACATAGCATTAACCTATTGTCTGATATTTCGAATAGCAATTGAGATATTGGAGGGATCAGGTATATATACATAATATTCAGCTTTTACAATTGTAGAAGTACCTCCTTGGGCTGCAATTAAAATCGCTAATGCCATCTGATTTTGAGTAACAGTTAATCTCAATTTTACATCTTCATTTAAGGCAGAGAGGCCAGCTGCAGTATCATTTAAGGCCTGCTGAGTATAATTAGTGAGGGCCTCGATATGCTGCATTGACATTTCCTAACCCTAAGGAGGAGATGAAGATATAATTTTGTAATCTATTCTCATTATCTCCTTGAGATTTGGATACCCACCAAGGAGGTCCAGAGGTATTTGACAAAGGGAGCAACCCACATACACAGTATAATGTTTGTCCTAGTGATTCTGCATACTCCTGTGCTCACGTAAGAAAGGAGTTGCATTCTCCTAAAAGTGGCAGTATAAATTAAGAATTACTTATCTGAAGGGGTTGTTTTTTTTTTTTTTTAAACAGAAATCTTAAGTCTTCTATGGACTCACAGGAGATTCACAAGGCTGTTCATGGTTAGTGGTTTTTGGCTTCCAGGGCTTGAATCAAGTATGATATATCCACGAGTCCAAGCCTGCAACTTTTATTGCTGATGGAGTCAAGAGAATCATGGAGTAAGGTCCTTCCCAGGTTGGCCCTAGGGAAGGAGATGATGAGGAGAGAGACTTTACCAGTACTAAATCTCCAGTTTGGGCTATCGGTTTTCCCTCTTTTCTAGGATGAGCTCCGGTCAGTTGCTGGAGAATCTGTTGGAACTTAGCCAGTGAAGTAATATCTTTTAGTAAGTCTTCTGTTTCTCTGTCAAAAAGATCATTAGTAAGGAAAGGTTGTCCATAAAGCATTTCAAATGGGCTATGACCTAGAAATTGAAGTGTATTTCTTATCTTGATAAGGACTAAAGGCAGTAAAAGGGGCCATTGTAGGTGAGTTTCCTGAGTCAAGTTATGGAAATGTCTTTTTAAGATTTCATTTATTTTTTTCTACTTTTCTCAATGACTGAGGTCTCCAGGCACAATGAAGATGATAAAGAATGCCCACTGCCTGAGAGACACCCTGTGTAACTGCTGCTTTAAAGCAGGGCCTGTTATCACTTTGTAGGCTCTTAGGAAGCCCAAACCTAGGGATGATATCTGAAACTAAAACTCTCACTATTTCTTGTGGTTTTTCTGTTCTGCAGGGGAAGGCTTCAACCCAGTTGGAGAAGGTATCTACCCAGACCAATAAGTATTGAAGTCTTTTGTTCTTTGGCATATGGGTAAAATCTAACTGCCCATCTTCTCCAGGGTATTTACTATGTCTCTGGATACCCAGATTAAAGGGGTTGTTTTTTTGACAGAGCTCACATATCTTAACTATCTGCTTTATTGTCCGAGAAAGTCCTTTTCCTATAAATAATTTTAAAGCCATCTGTAACATCTTGTCTCTGCCCAAGTGAAAGGACTGATGTAAAGACTTTATAGTTTTCCATTGATTAATACTAGGAAGAAACAATTTACTGTCATCAGACTGTAACCATCCTGCGGGGAGAAATTGACACCCACGGGAGAGAGCCCATTCAATTTCTGTTTGAGAATATTTGGGTATAATATGTTCTGAGGACCCTTCCCACATTAAGAGGGCCTGAAAGAGGGAACTTTGTGCAGCCTTTTTTGCTGCTGTGTCAGCTAGTTGATTACCTTGAGATATTTCATCGTCTCCCTTTTGATGTCCTTTACAGTGAATAACTGCCACTTCAGAGGGCAAGTAAACAGATGATAACAATTCATCTATTTCCCTGTGATACTTTATAGGAGGCCCATTAGCTGTTAGATAAATTTCTTTCCTTCCATATGGCTGCATGGGCATGTAAAATTAAGTATGCATATTTTGAATCAGTATAAATATTAACCTTTTGTCCCTTGCTAAGTTGCAAAGCTCTAGTCAAAGCTATGAGTTCAACTAACTGTGCACTAATGCCAGACCCAAGTGAGGAACTCTCAAGAATCTGGTATAGAGTCAGTACTGCATATTCTGCCTTTCTTGTACCTGGATGAATACATATATATATATGTATGTATATATATATATATATATATATATATATATATATATATACACACACACACACACAGTATTTTGACAGGATAGGATATCTCTCCCAAGAAGAAGAACTGGACTTTCAGGCATAATGAAAAAGCCATCCCAGTCTGTTTGATCCTAGTGTCCCTAGGATGTCCTTGGGGGTGTTGCCAAGCTTCTACTCCAGGGAAGGTAGCTACCAGCTGGAGGGAGATCCAGAAAATAAAACCAGATTGGAATTATCTACCCTTACCAACCTGTGATTTTCTTTTCTCCTGGGAATTCACTCTTACTCCAGTGAGCACAGAAACAAAGGAAAAAAGTCACCTCAGTTTTTCCCTCTTACTCTATGCTTAACCTAGATTATTCTGCCAGCGACCCCACCAGCATTAGCAAGCTGGAGTATACAAGATATTGGTAAAAACTGAGAGATTTAACCTGCTGCTTTCTATTTCTTTGAAAGAGGGAAAATTAAGTCAACGATTAAACTCCGACACTCTTACAAGAAATTACCTTCAGAGATAGTTGGTCAGAGATTCCTCTTTGCTATCCAGATGGAGAGAGCCAGGAGTACTTTATTATCTTTCATTCATTTACATAAAGTCTTCATAAGACCAGACCGAGGGGTTCAGTCAGATCAAAATCTACCTTGCGCCAGCACAAAAGGGCAGACTTTGTATCCTCGAAAGCCCAGGCCTTGACATCTGTTGGTGACCCTCTACTGGTCTTGCCTTGAATTTACTGATCATTTGAAAAACTCACAATTTTAGTCATAGTCTACAAATCAGAAAAGACACCCTTATCAGCTTCTTATGCATACTTGAAAAGAAAAGGTTGTCTAAATTCTATTTTGTTTATTTATCTATTATATAAAGTCACATATACAGGTCAGACAGACAATTATTTTAAATCTTTTCTAACTTGGCTTCCTAAAAGAAGCAGCCTCACTACAAAGGATTCTAAAGTAAACTTCTAGTTAGATGGAAAGAGGCTTAAGGGGAGCTTTCAACTCACTATCATAGAAAGTCCAAGTAAAGTTCAAGCCACTAAAACATTTTAAGAATTATCACATAGCACTCTAAGTTCACAGTCAAGTCTTTTTAAGATCTATTACCTATGAGGAACATTTTTGTCTACATAAATGATGGAACCCATGCTTTAGGAGAGATTTGTTTGGGTAGTTTCTTACTTTATCAGAGTGCACCTGTTCATATATGCCATGTAGGATCCTATCTTGCTGGTAAAGAGGAAAGAGGTCCAACCTTATAGCTCAACTCATAATGGAGGCTTATGAAAGGGTTCTGTCGGCATCATTCAGAGTCCTCTGAGACAGAGGACATCTGGTGATTACCGACAGGTTTTCCCTTTCATCTCATTGAGGAGTTTTAGGTAGGGACAGAATGTGGAAATTCTCTCTTGATTACCCAGATGGGCAGTCGGGAGCCAGTTTTCTCTGAGGAAATTTCAGAACCCGCCAAAGAGTCGCCTTGGCCAGGGCCCATCAATTGTTGCCTTAGTTTCCATTGGCTCCACGCAATCAAGAAATTGGTCTGCAAAAGGAATCCAGTTACTTACCTGGTCAACATTCCACTTGCGATTGCCAGTGGGTACTCACCAGAGGGCAGCTGGAGAAACCTGTCCTCTGCTTTAAGAGTGGCAGCCACCCTAGTGGCATTTAACGGTTGGCAGAGTAACCACTATTTAATATTCTATAAGGGATAGATAAAAGCCTGAAGAGATCTATCTTACAATATTTCAAGCAGCACAGTACAAACAACTTATGTAGCAGAGAATAAACATAGTTTTAACTAAGGATAGTGTACCATAAAAGAAATAAGCACTTTGCAAACCTTTAAAGCATGCAGGTTACAGTTAAACATCTTTGAAACAAATATTAAAACAAGAACCAACTCTGCAGAACAAAAGTTAAAATTTGTAGAGAAAAGGCGAACCTTCCTAAAATCTCTCAGGGAAAGAAAACTCTTACCTCTATCCAGTATATCTCAGTGGGTCCTCTAATATGACACAGGAAAGCAAGGCAGGGCTCTCCTCTAAAAGCACGTGCTCGTGTTCCCCAAATTTAGGAATAAATTTCAGGAACAACTGACAGGGGTTCGAGTAGAAAGTTTTATTGGATAGAAAGAGGGAAAGAGAGAAAGAGCTTCTATCTAAGAGAGACAGAAGCAGGAACCCGGAAAGGTAGGTAACCCAAGGTCGTCTCTTCTTAAGGGGTATTTAAGGTCTAAAGACCACGAGGTGGGCTGGGTTTAAAGTAGGAACCTCCAGTAAAGTTCAAGGAAGTGGAATCTTGATCAAATGAGGTCCAATAAGAATTTAAATCGTACAGGGTCCCTCCTCCATTAGGAGGCTCTTCCAGATGAGGCAAATTATTGGTCCTTTACCCCAGGAGTTTTAAATTACTACATTCCTGGGAGGGAATGGATCTAGACCCTTAATTCTCCTTTGGCTTGATTATAAGGCTTTAATTGGTCACTGACAGTCTCCCTTCTTGTGAATTTTCTCCAATGGCGTGCCCTATGTGTCTGCCTACTATTTTACCTATAATAATATATCCTCCATGGCCATGGAGTATTTTGATGAGAAGATCATCCCCGTTCTGAAGAGGAAAGGGCCAGGCTCGGTCGTGCCTCGCAAGGTCATGGGCTCTCCTCCCTGGCCAGGCCCATCACCAGGCCTAATACCAATGCAGCCCTTCTCAGAGCAAAGCCCTTTGAGATAAAAGTTACTGAACTCCAGCAGCAGGTTAAGACTAATAGTGCTGGCCTGACTATTCTCAGGAAGGAAACTTCTAAGCTTCCCACCAAACAGCAGGAACAGCAGAAACAGCTTGAAGAACAAACTGGAAAGGGCTAACACAGACAGGTCAAAGGGGAGCAGAGTGAGAACTTGGTAAGGTAGAGCAGAAAGTGCAGGAAGTCTTGGAAAGCATAGTGGGAAGCTCCTCTGGAGCTGGAGGGAGTGAGGAGTGCCCTGGGAAAAGAAGAAAGGCGGCAGGAGACTTAGACCCTCTTAAAAAAATAGAAGAGGCCTTCGAACTAAATATAACTAGGAGTGTGTGGCTTCCCCAGAGGCAGGCACAGCCCGTATGGTGCCTGACTAGTATTTCCTGTGAGAACCCCGGAAAAAACGGGTGTCCTGTGAACTCCTAGGCTTCCAGAACACAACTTCAGCCTGATCTCTTCTGGTTGGGACAGTCCCTCCCTGCTTCTTGTAGATCTGACACCCTGAGTCTTTGTACTTTGCAATAGGTTTATACTAACCAAACCTGTGCTATCATGTTTGTGGGAATTGATTTTTTGTTTAAGTGTGTTTGTTTCTGCATACTGTATGTGCACATCATCTAGGTTCTTAAGCAAAGCAGTCTAGACAGAGTGGAAGTTGTTTCATAAGGTAAATGCCCTTTTCAGTTGAAAGAAAATAAAAAAAGCCTTACTGTATATATATTTTTAAAATTTGATGTGTTGTTATAAGTGACTTTGTCTGGAAATTCTGAAAAGTTATTAGTGCTTTTTGGTGACTGACAGCACTTTCATAGAATTAACAGTAGAAGGAATGGATCCAGCTGGTATCCACATTTTCATTTCTCTCCGGGGCCATTGCCCACATTTACATGGAGGGCTGCAGGCACTGCCTAGTGACCACACTTGAAGCTCTCCTAGTGGCGCTGATCCTGAACCTCTGCCCCTCTCTTGTTCTTACCATCTTGATTTCCATGCTTTCCATCTTCCCCTGCAATCACTTGCCTCCAAGGAAGAACTGTTGGTCCCTTTGTCCTCCAGTTTTCCAGGAACAAGAGACCATGAAAGTCCACGGCTTACGTGTGCTTTGTAGCATTCAGGTCCTCTGGCGGAGGCAGATCCCCAGGTCCAAGGCTCTTTCTCTCAAGATCAGGCCTTTGGGAGCTAGAGCTGGTCCTCACTCCTCACTGTGCTTCTGGGTGAAATGTGAGTGAGTTGGGGAGCCAACTTGTGGATTTAGTTCTGCCACTGAAGGAAACTTTCGTTAAGAAAAACTGTTGGATGTAAAATCAATTTGATCCCTTCGTGTCTAGGCGCTGACCTGAGAGAAGCTTTCTAATACTGATTCCAGGCTTTCTTTGTTCTGAATTTACACTGAGCTTTAATTTTGTTTGCACTCCTGTTTTGAGTTTGTCACTGAAAAGCACATCGTGCAGTGTTCACCCTTCTGAGTGGCCCCTTAGGTGCCTACGAGTTGTGCAGTGGTTCTCTTGCCAAGCTGTATACTTTGGAGACAGAGTTATCACTGTCCTAGGTTTATTTTACTGTACTAAATGATGTAGTTGTTTGACTGTTAAGTTCTTGTAATCTACCCCCGTGGACTTCAGTTATTTACATTGAACTTAGTTGTAATATAGAAAACTGTCCATTTCCAGGTAGGAGCTTGACACATGTATAAACCTAAGGTTTGGTAAGGACCTTAGTGGAATCAAAGCACCAGGTTATCATTGCCTGTTTCCGTTCAGTACTACATGGTTAAATCATACTTTAGGTTATCCTACCAAATGATACTTTTTCCCATCCATTCTGTGTGTGTGTGTGTGTGTGTGTGTGTGTGTGTGTGTGTGTGTGAGAGAGAGAGAGAGAGAGAGAGAGACAGGGTCTCACTTTGTGGTTCAGGCTGGCCCTGAGCTCAGCCTCAAACTCATATCACAGCAATCCTCCTGCCTCTGCCTCCTGAGTGCTGGGATTACAGGCGTGAGCCACCACACCTGGCACTGTGGTATGTGGTACTGGTTGCTCCTGGGGTGAGTCTCCATGCCCAGTATTGAATGTGGTTAACCGGGATCGAACCTGGGCTCTTGTGCAAGACAGGCTCCGGAACCTCTGAGCTAAATCCCTGGCCCTCACATCCATTCTTTAGTATTGTCTTTTCATAATTTTATCCTCAGCATTTAATCGATTGTGACTTTAACTTTTAAACCCTGTTTACGATGTATTGTGTTTTCCTTGAAAGACTATAAAGTAACATCCACACGTTTCATCCTTTTTTCATAAAATAATGTTGAAATAAACATTTTTTAAAAATTTAAAATATCCTGAAAGTTTCTGTATGGATTTACAATGGTTTGTCTAGTTCTGTTGGTATTTTTCTTGAAATTGTGTTAAATTTGTAAATCCCTTTTGGAAATTTGGCCATTTGACAGTATTGATAGTACCTAGCCAGGTATAGGGAACATCTTTCTATTTTCTTCTATGCTCTTTGATCTCTTTTTTTTCTGAGAGCAGTGCTATAACTTTCACCATAGAGATCTTTCATTTCCCTTGATAGGTTATTTCCAAAGTATATAATTTTTTTTAATGTTATTTTGAAGAGTGTTGTTTGTCCAATTTCTTCCTTGTTGAGTTTATTATTGGTGTTTGAGAACACTAATGACTTTTGCGTATTGATTATTTCCTGCTACAATTCTGAATTTACTTATCAATTCTCAGAGCATTTTGGTAAAATTTTAGGGTGCTCCTTGTGTAAAATCATGTCATCTACAAATAATAATATTTTTACTTTTTTCTTTTGTACGCAAATTCCTTTTATTTCTTTCTATTGTCCAACTGCTCTGGCTGATATCTTGAGAGCCATATTGACCAGAATGAGGGATAGTGAGTATGTTCGTCTTGTTCCTGGTTTTAGGGGGAAAGTTTTTGGTTTTTCTCTATTTTATATGGTATTAGCTATTTGTCATAAGTGGCTTTGATCAGATTGAGGTAAGATCCTTCTGGACCTGTTTTCTGCATTCGTTTTCATTTTCCATTTCAAAATTTTTAATCTTTCCAACAAGGTCTCGCTTTGTAGTTCTGGCTGATTTTGAACTCTTTCTCCAATTTAGTAATGCTCTTGACTCTGCCATCTGAGCGCTGGAATTATAGAGGAGATTCACCGTGGCTGGCGTTGTGGTATATGGTACTGATCGCTGGTGAGTGTGAGTCCCTGTGCCTGGCATTGTTGTATGTGATTGCTGAAGTCAGGACCTTGGTCTTGGCTAGGAGACGCTAGAAACACTGAAGTAAATCTCCAGCCCAATGATTTAGTTGTATAAGCACATTGCTCTATGAGTTGATTATCTTTGTTGTGAGAACAGGTACATAAAACATCTTAGTACTTTTGAAGTGCCCTATCTCCTTGTTCCTAGGTACATGTTTTTCATTACCCAGCCTCTCCACTACCTCCATCTTTATCCCTTTTATTTATCTTTGATTTATATTTTGAGTTTCTCATAAAGGAGAAACCATTCAATATTTAACCTTATGTGTATGATTTATTTCCTTTAGTATTCTAATCTCAAGGTGCATCCCTTTTTCAACACATGCCTCAACCTTATCCTTCTTTTTGGTGCTGGTGTGCTCAATCATGTGCAGTACCACACTTTCTTCTTCTTTTTTTTTCTTTTTTGAGAGAAGGTCTCTTTTTTTGTAGTTCAAGCTGTCCCTCAGCTCACCCTTGATCTCATAGCAATCCTCCTGCTTCTGCCTCCCGAGTACTGGGATTACTGGGTTGAGCTACCATGCCCAACTCTGTGAAGTGTGGTATTGATGGCTGGTGGCCGTGTGTCACCATGCTTGGCATTGTTGTATGTGGTTAGCTGAGAGTGAAAGGGGCTCTTTTCTTTGCAAGCCAGCTGCCAGAAACACAGATAAATCCCTGGACCCAAGTGAGTATATTATTTACTAATGATGATAATTTGACTTTTTCCTACACATAATTTTTAAAAATTTCATTCTCTTACTTGATTTTTCTTGCCCATGTTTCCAGAAGTATATTAAACAATAGTGATATTAATAGTGGTTATCCTCTTATTCGTTTTTTTTTTTTAAGACAGGTCTTTCTTTTGTAGCTCAGCCTGGCCCAGAGCTCACCCTTGAACTCTCAGCAGTCCTCCTGCCTCTGCATCCAAGTGCTGAGATTACAGTCTATAGAGTGTCGTCTTTCATTAGTCTTTCAAAGAGGAAGCCGTTTGCTTCATTGATTCTTTATATTATTTTAGTCTCAATTTTATTAATTTCTGCCGTGATTCGATACATTCTGGCTTATATTAGCTTTCAGTTGGATTCTTCTTGTTCTCCTAGAGTCTTGTTGGGCCTTTTTAGTTTATTTGTCTGGGTTATCCTTTTTTTTCTGATGTGCACATTCATAGCTGTACACTTCTCTCCTAGCACTGTATCTGTTGTGTCCCATAAGATCCCATCTATTGAACTAGCGTTACTGCTTGATTCTAGCAATTGCCATATTTTTTCTGGGACTCTCTGATAATTTCAGAGGGTATTGTTTAATTTCCATGTGTTTGCATTATTTCTGTGGTGTTTTCGGGATTCTTTTCTAGTTGCATTGTCTAATGATTCTGTAATATGCATGGGATATTTTCAGTTCTTTTGCATTTATTTAGCTAACGTATTGTGTACTCTGGAGAACATTTTATCCAGTGCTACTGAGGACAGTGTGTACTGTGCTTTTGTTGAGTGGAACACTGTGGAGATACTTACTAAATCCATTTTTTGGAAGGCTTGGTACAACTGCTATATCTTTTTTCATTTTTTAAATGATGCTGAGCTATTTTTGACAGTGGGATATGGAGTTTCCTCACTGTGCTTGTGATGGTGTTGATGTGATATTTTATATCCAGTAGTGTTTGTTTCATGAATATGGTATTCAGTTCATAAATGTTTATAATTGTTGTCTGTTCTTGTAGTATTTTGCCATGAGGCAAATTAATGACCTTGTTTGCCTCTTCTGATCAGTTTTTTTATTGCAATCTTTGTTGGTGCATTATGAATGCACATCATCATCACATTCAACATTGCGAGTTTACACAAGAATATAACATGACTTGATTCTCATTTTTCCCCTCCCCCCACCCATCCCTTAACCCCCACCTCCTATATACATAAGCTTTGTATCCCTGCTTTAGTAACTATCACATTCTTTTGCTCCTTGTTGTTTACCCCTACACCCTCTTTCCTTTTCAATGTTTTGTATTTCATAATATCAACTATATGACCAGTTTTGTCTTGAAGTCCATTGTGTGTGGACTTGCTTGTTTTCACGTTCTTCTTACATGACATATTTTTCTTATCTTTTAAATTTTAATCTAAATTTCCTGTTTTAATAAATTTTTTCTTATATCCAGCATATTTTGGGTCTTGCTTTTTGATTAGTCTGCCCATCTGTCTTTTGATTGGGCAGTTGAGACCATTCACATTTACAGTTGTTACTGAAATGTATGGATTTGTTCTTGTCATTGCATTATCTTCCCATTGTTAATTATCTTTCTTTCCCCTTTCTTTAAATGGTTGCCTTGTCCAATGTATTGTTTTTTTTTTCTGAGGCATAGTGTCAATGTGCCATTCAGACTGGCCTCAGATTCACAGTGATCCTCCTGCCTCAGCCTCCTAAGTGCTAGGATTGCAGGTGTGCTCCACAATGCCCAGATTTTGCCTGATATATTCTTTACATTGGGTGTTTTATTATTGTTGAGTTAATTGTCTCTTTCCAGGGTATTTTGTGAAATTTTTCTATTCTTGCTTTAGTGGTCATGACTTTTTCAAGGTGTTCTTTGTCACAGAAAGTCCTTATTTATCTATGTTGAAAGAAGGTTTCTTTTTTTTTTAACCAAGCATTAAAGTGTCCTGTCCGTAAAGATGTGTGTTAAGAAGTCTGATGTAATTCTATGAGGTTACTTTACAAGTAATTCATTAGTTTTCTTAATTTGCTTTTAAAATTTTGTCCATGTGTTGGACGTATGGTATTTTAACTGTGACATGCTGTTGACAGACTGTTTCTTTTTCAAATTGAAATCTTTATTGGTACATTACATATGCACGTCATGAATGCACTCAACAATGAGAATTTGTCCCAGTATATGACACAACTCAATTCTCATTTTGTCTTATAGCCTTACCCACCCTATCACCACAACACCCTATATACATAAACTTTCTTTCCTTTTTTTTTTTTTAGTCATAATCTCATTATTTTTGGACAGACTTTTTTAAGGTACTGAAAGCATCAGTTGTGTGTATGTTTAATTTTTTCTCATAATAAACCATTTTCTGTTATTAATTCAATAAACAGCTTTGTATGCTATTTGTGAAGTATTTTGAGTCTTTAAATTTCATCTGTTGTGTTCTTCTTTGAGCAATCTAGCAGGTGTATTTTGTTTATTTTTTTTTGTCCTAAATAAGAGTTACAAAAGAACCATGTTTGGAAAAAAAATTGATTTTAGTTCCACATGTTTTCAGTTTGAAGTGTTTAAATCATCTGGGGAAGTAGTTACATGGAAATACAACAGCCTCTCTCTTCTGTCTCTCTCTCTCTTTCTCTCTGCATATATATATATATATATATATATATATATATATATATACACACACACATGAATATCTCTCTCTACATATACATATATTTAAGTAAATATATGTATGTATGTATTTAGTTAAAGTAATTTTTAAATGCATTTTAGACATACAAAATGATTGTACCCATCTTACCATGTGTATACTTGTTAGTGATATACCTTGATTCCTCTTTTTTCCCCATTCCCATCCCCTACCTTCAACCCTCCTTCATATTAAAAAAACTTTTTTTTTCGTTTTTCTTTTATTTTTTTTGTTTTCCTTTCATTTTCTTTCCTCCTTTTCTAGTTACTCTTCCTATTTGAACCTTTTATTCCTATTTCTCACTATCTAGGATACATTTTTGTCCATGCTTACACCTCTGTTTTCTCACACCAGAGAAACTATGTGCTATTTAAATCCATGTGCCTGATTTATGTCACTTAAGAGTATGGTCTCAAGGTGTATAATTACCTGGAAATGTCCTCAGATTATCCATCTTTATGGAACCGTTGTGTAAACACCCATCATTTTTTAAAAATTGAAATCTTTATTCGTACATTACATATACACATCATGATTGCACTCCACAATGAGGATTTGTATCAGTATAAGACACAATTTAATTCTCATTTTTTCCCATAGCCTTACCCACCCTACCACCCCCCCATACACATAAAATTTGTTTCCTTTCTTTTTTGTTATAATCTCATTACTTTTCCCCCTTCACCCTATTTCACTTTGAGTATTTCCTATTTCACAATATATAGCATACAATTCGAGGACTCATTTACATCTTTATTTTCTCATACCAGAGAAAAGATGTGATATTTACCTATCTGTGACCTATTTATTTCACTTACGAGGATATCCTCAAGGTATGTCCATTTAAGTAGAAATGATTCAAACTGATTATTTTTTATGGCAGAGTAATACTCCATTCTGTAGAAGAACCACAGCTTTTTTGTCCAGTCTCCAGTTGATGGACATCTGGGCTGTTTTCAAGATGTAGCAATCACAAACTTAGCTGCTATAAACGTGGGTGCACATATGTCACTGTGATATGAGTCTTTTAATTCTTGTGTGTATATACCTAGCAGAGCGATGGCTGGTTCAAATGGGACCTCCAATCCTAGCTTTTTGAGTCAGGATCACGCTTAGTAGTTCAGGTTGTCGCTGACCTTGCTCTGTAGCCCAGCCTGGCCTTGAACTTGTGGGGATCCTCCTGCTTTGGTCTTCATAGGTACTGTCTGCTTTTCCTTCACTCATTTTCAGAATTGCTGAGTATGGACCTTTAACTCAGTCCCAGGTCAGACCACCTTCATTCATTGGAGGAGAGGATACAATGTAATTTGCTCAACACCCGGTTTTCCAAGAATAGGCCACAGTATCGTTAATGACAAAAAAGCAATCCAGATATCGACAGACAGAGAAAACCTATTGATGACGACCACTCTACTACCCCAGAAGTAACAAGTTAATCAGCCACAAATATAGCATCAAACAGAAACTGGACCCTGGCATACTGTCGGAACTGATGCTGTAGTACCTCTCACCATAGAAGAGATCTCTATAATTATAACACAAGCACCAAGATCAACCAATATTTATATATGTAGTAAATGTGTGACCTGTCTCTGTCCCTAACAAGGGAAAAACTTCAATAGTAATCAGACAGAGTTAACTACCTGTGTAGAGATTAATAAAACTTAACGAATGTAGTAGTAGAGACGGGTGATGAAAAGGAAAAGGAAAGAAGAAAAATTTGAAAAATTAAGTGATGGAAGATGTTTAGGATGGAGGAGAGATAAGTGTGATGAAGTTTCCTAATAAAATTGCAAAAAATAGAATATATTAAATGTATTTTAATAGAATATATATTATATTATATTACATTATATTTTATTTTTCTGAGATAGTGTCTCACTATGTAGCCCTATGGGCTCAGTCTCATGAAGATCCTCTTGCTTCTGCCTCCCCAGTGTTCAGATTTCATGCATGAGCCAACAAATCTGGGAAGAAAATAGAATTATAGTATATGTATAGAATATCACATATTATGTATTGAAACACCGTCATATTGTTTTATCAAAAAAATATGGCTCTTGCCAAGGTCAATCAAATTGACTTTAACTAGGCTAACCAAGAAAAATAAAAGGAAATATATGAACTCTCTATGTAGTCCTGGCAAGCACAAGGTTCTTAGTTCAACCTCAGCAACACAAAACACAGTGCTAAACATGGTGGCTCGTGGCTGTAATCCAGCACTCGGGAGGCTGAGGCAGGAGGATTGCTGTGATGTGAGTTTGAGGCTGAGTTCAGGGCCAGCCTGAACTACAAAGCGAAACCATTTCTTCAAAAATCAAACCAAACCAAACCTAACCAAACCAAATAATACCAGGTTAAATTTACAAAATACAGAATGATTCTATACTACCATCAACCGAGGTTTAATTCCCAATACATGATTGATTCACCTTCCAAAAGATCAACAAAGAATATGTCTCGTATTTGCCGAATATAGAAGAAGGCCTGCTTTATATCTTCACAGATAGAGAAAGTGGTTTTAGACAAATAGCAACACTTGTTGAACAGCTTTAATACCCTGAAGGACCGAGTAATGGAAAGAGGGGATTTCTTTAATTTGAAAGAAAGCCTGCACGGCCTGGGTACAGCCCAGCTCAAGTTCAGTGGTAAAAGACTGAATGATTCCCTCGTTCGATGAGGAAGAAGGCGAGAGCACCTGTTTTCCCCTGACTGCTCTGGTGGAGTTGCTAGCAGGTGCACCAAACAGTGGGAAGACATAAAGGATCCAGATTAGGAAGGAAGAGGTAAGGTATCTTGACCTGTGCTTGAAGTAGTTCTGGATGTCGAAAATCCTAAAACTACAACAATCAGTACAGCTGACACAGAAATTGAATGAAGTGTCAAGGTGTCAGTCAAAAAATAAACTGTTGTTAAAAATAAAAATCAGCGGTCCTGCTATATGCCAACACTAAATATTCTTCACTTGAAATTAAGGAAACAATAGCATCAAAAACAACAAAATTCTTAGTATATACACTGAGAAGTAAAAATTTCCCGAATTAAAGAAAACATAAATAGGCCCAAGAATATAGCTACTTTGCGCAGTGACTGCCTGGCCAGCATGAGGTTGTGAGTTCATTTCCTGGTACAAAAAAAAAAAAAAAAAAAAAAAAAAAAAATGGGCCGGGGAGTTAGCTCAGTGGTTCCAAGGACTGTCTTGCAAGCGCAAGGGTCCGGGTTGGATTCCCCAGGTAACCACATACAATATTGGGTGTGGAGACTCACCCCAGTAGCAACTAGTACCACATACCACAGTGCCAGGCGTGGTGGCTCACGCCTGTAATCCCAGCACTCGGGAGACAGAGGCAGGAGGATTGCTGTGATGTGAGTTGGAGGCTGAGCTCAGGGCCAGCCTGAACCACAAAGTGAGACCCTGTCTCAAAAAAAAAAAAAAAAAAAAAAAAAAAAGAAAGCAGCAAGCTGAAAGAATAAACAGAAATTTCACATTCCTAGTTTGGAAATCTTAACATTATTACAGTGGCAGTTATCACAGACGGGTGAATCAGTACCATCTTTGTCAATATTTAAGAAGGTTTCTACGAAAAGTGAGAGTCTATTTTAAAAATTTATGTGTAATGCAAAAACAAAATATCTATACATATATTTTAGTGTTTTGAGACAGGGTCTTGGTTTGTTATTCAGGCTGGCCCAGAACTCACATAAACATGAAAAGGTTTTGTGTGTACATTACACAACTTCGGAGCTGAAGAGATAAGATGCAGACAGGGTGAAAATATTTGCTTTTTGTTTTTTGTTTTTTGAGATATGGTCTTGCTTTGTAGTTTAGGCTGGCCCTGAACTCAGCCTCAAACTCACATCACAGCAATCCTCCTGCCTCTGCTTCCTGAGTGCTGGGATTACAGGCATGAGCCACCAAGCCTGGTATTGTGGTATGTGGTACTGATTGCTATTGGGCATATATCAAACCCGGGTCCTTGAGCTAAGGGAGAAAATATTTGCAAATCAAACATCTAGTAAATGCCTTTTATCCAGGATATAAAAAGAACCATTGTAAAATAGCAGTATAAAAGAAGGCAAAGTACTCAGGTGTTTTTCCCCAAAGACAGAAAAGGGTAAATCAGCAGGGGTTTTGGCTCGCATGTATAGTCCCATCACTCCGGAGGCACAGGCAGGAGGATTGCAGTGAGTTGGAGGCTGGGCTACATAGCGAGTTCAGTGTCAGCCTGAACTACAAAGCAATATCATATGTCAAAAAACTAAACTAAAAAAAAAGTTACATCACCACATGAAAAGAGGTTCAACATTCTTACTCAGGACGGCATTGTAAATCAAATGGACTCACTTAGCCAAAGAACAGATAGCACAAGTTTTTGGAATCATGTGGAGGAACTGGAGCCCTCATAAGTTGCTGAGGGAATTGTAAAGCTTTGCAAAAGTCTCTTTGCAAAAGTTTGACAGTTCCATAAAATCTTCAGCATCGCGCTACTGTGTGATTGGGCAATTCCCCCTTAAGTATATACCAAAGAAGCATAGAAATATGTGCCCATGAGAGGCTCATACAGACTGGTGTACTTTGGTTGTGAAATATTCCCCAAAAGGCTCAGATCCTAAATTCTTGGTAATCAGCTTAGGTATTCTAAGAACATGGTGGATCCTATTTTTAGTTTAGTTTAAATTTGGGCAGGGGGGTGCCAGAGTCTGGCTTTCTAGTTGAGGATGAACTGAAACTTACTATATATCCTATTCCAGCTTCATTCTCAGAGCTATCTTTCTGCCTCTGCCTCCCAAATGCTAGGAAAACAAGCATGAGTCACAACACCCATCAGGTGGAACTTTGACAAGACCCAGTGTGAGATCTTCTTGTCATTGACCATGTCCTTGGAGGGGTATTGTTACAGAAACTCTTGTGTCTTCCTGTCCCTTTTGGAACCATGACACAATTGCTTTTTCCATACAATGAGGCCATTTCGTGGCTCCTTGCCACAGCCCAAAAGCCACATGGCCAACCAGTACTTGTCCCAACTCTCCTGAACCGTAATCCACAGTCAATGTTTTTTCTTCATAAGGAGCATCTCAGCTACATGCTGTCGTAACAGAAAGTTAACACAGAGATGTTCATATCAGCTTTATTTCAGAAGTCAACAATTGGAAATGGTTCAAATATCCACCAAGTGGTAAATATAAAATAAAACGTATTTGGTGGAGTATTATTTAACAGAAAGAAACAAACTACTGATGCCTGCTACAGCCTAGGTGGACTTCAGAAACATTCAGAAACTTGATGCAAAAGACGACGTACTCTAGGATTCCCCTGTTGTCAAATAGCCCAGTCTGTATAGACAGCAAGTAGAAGTGCTGTTGCTTAGGCATGAGGCAATGAATGGTAATGATGCAAAAGTGAATATGAAAAAATCTTCTCAGGTTAATCATTTCTTAGAGGGGTTTAGCAGACATCCAACTCGGCGAGTTTTGTTTCTAACGTAGATGGGGTTCTGCTTCAGCTCCAGTCCTGGGTGTCAAATTAATACTTCTAGGCCAGTGTTCCAGTTTTGGCATGGCACATAGTAAACATTTTTCTGATCAAATTTTGTTCCTTGAATTTTTCTGCATAACTTACATGAATTTCATGCAAAACTTTTGGAAACTTTTGTAACCTTCGGCATCAGTGGGTTAATGGAATGTTTGTGCTGGGCGGTGTTGATGGTTGTACATACCTGTAAATTTCCTTAAAAGCAATAACAGATGGCAGCAGTCCTTCTCCCTCTCTGTCCCGACTGCTGGGGCTACAGGCGTGAGTCACCACACAGGGCATTGTGGATTGTGGTTACTGCGGATTGAGCTGAGGCCCTTGGGCTTGCAGGCAGATGCCGGAACCACTGAGCCAACCTCGGTCCAAATAGTATATTTTGATGCAAAAGACAAAAAGAAATCTGATATTTCCTGACATGATCAGGCGACCACGAGTAAGTATATAGTCATAGACGATTAGGTAAGGGACCCTAAATCATGAAATTTGTCTTCTAGGTCTGACTGTCTACTTACAAAAATAGTAACTAGATAATTTGCACTCTCCAAAGTTAGTATGTTCCTAAGAAGTCAGTATGGGTTATGACTAACACTAAATTCCAATAAGATCAAAAATATGGTAGGTAAATATGGGAAGGTTTACTTGTCACTTAGGTTTGGACTCTGAAGTTCATTTGGTAATAGCTGACCAAATGAAAAGAGACCATTTATTTTTAATACGAAAAAGAAGTGATTTACTCAAAGCCAACACTGAAGAGATAGCAAGGTCAAATGGCCCAAATGAACATCTCATCCTTAGATAGGTGAGTTAGTCTGCTTTACAGCAAGGAACAGTGTGGGGAG
>PVIR01031173.1:9085-19767 GCA_004026965.1 Petromus typicus | reverse complement strand
TGTCTGTCTTTTTTGGAAATGTGTGTTTTACTGTAGTTGATTTTTATATTCCAAATAACACAACTCTTGTTTTCTTACCTTATTGCCCTAAGAATTTCAGCAAAAAAATTGGACAGAGAAAGTGAGAGTAAAATCCTTATTCCCCCATAATCTCAACATTCAGTAAAATATTTCCTTACATGTTTTTAGTTATTGTGAACATCTAACACATTAAAGAACTTTCTTCAATTTTCCAGTGATATCATTGGTTTTGTTTTTATTTTAGTTATGCAAATGTTAATTTTATTGAATAATTTTTCTAAAGTTTTGAAATGTTCATGAAGTTTTTCTCTTGAAAGTCTTCACTTGGTTGGTTATTTACTTGTATATATTACACAAATTTTTGCACAAACTGATTAATTAGTAAGTATTACATGAAGTGTTTATTCTAATAAATCTTTGTTAAATTTTGCTAACAAATTTATGCTGATTCATAAAAGAATTTGGAACTGTTTGACTTTGTGTTTCTGTGAAAGATTTTTTAATTCATAATTTATGATTTTTATTGTTAAAATGTAGAAAATTTCATCAGTAAATTCATCTGAAAGAGATTAATTTCTTACATGGATTTTTGGACCACTCATATATTCTGCATTATTTCAAATTTTGCTGTTACTTCAAAGAATTTGTCAACATCAACTAAAATTTTTAATTGATTGTCATTCATTTTATTACTCACTGAATATATTTGAAATATTTGAATATATTTGGTTATATTATCTCCACTTGAACAGCATTATGTGAATTGTACTAATTCCTTCTCCCATAAATACTATAGTCTGTATTTATGCATTTCCTGAACAGTATATTTGTTTCCTCTTATTGATTCTTTACATTTAGTATTCCCTTTTCTCTATTTTCTTTGCTTTTAATAGTATTTTTCTACCTCAATACATATAGTAAATGAAAGCCATATCTTTTAGAAATCATTTTTCCATTGTATTTTTTCTTTATTCTACAATGTTTGAAAATGTTTTCTTTCATTTGCATAATTTTTGAAATTGTTATGGATTGGTTTGTTATTTATTGTACTTTAGATTCACTGTTGTCAAAGAATATACGCTGAAAAATTTTACTCCTTTGAAAGTTCTTGAAATTGCTGTATGTTTGAACTATGTTACATATAGGTTAAAATTCCATAGAGACAAGACAACACATGTTCTGTAGTTCTTCAAACTCTCTATTACTTTAAATCTGTCTACTTGTTTTACCAAGTAAAAATGGGAAGATTTGTGTTAAAATTTCCTATTATGAATGTAGATTTGTCTATTTTTAAATCGACTTCTGTTTCCCTTACTCAGAGACTTTAGAGCTTTTATGCACTCCATATGGGCTAGTGGTTTCATCAACATGGAACGTTAAGTTGTCTCTCACTAGAATAAAAGAGTATCATGTACTTCATCTCATAAAGCCAGCTTTGTGTGACATTGATATTGTTACATTAACATATATGTAGTTAGCATGAGGTGCTTGTGTCACTTTTCACCTCTTACTTTGAATTATTTAACATCCTTATATTTAAGGTGTATGTCTTCTAATAATTAGCTTTTTGTTAATATATGCTGACAATCCTTATCTTTTAATTGGAGTATCTTGTTTCATTTAATATAATTTCTGATATATTAGAGTTTTATAATTTTAGTAATTCTTTATATTAATCTCAATGTTAATGTTAGATTCTCTTTTGTTTCTTACCACATTTTGGAATAGTTAATTATTTTTGTTCATGCATTATTCTTCCTGTTTACTTGTCTATCATAAATCCGTCAGCCTTTTTTGCGGCTTTATTAACTGTGGCCATTAGGAGGGAGTGTTAATTTGATGGGCTCTGGGATCTGTCTCTGGCATTGCTGGGCGACATTTCTGAGTGTGTGCTGTTGGGTGTGTCATGAAGTTGTCATGAGCACTATGTGTGGTCCCCCGCATCTTCTTTCTATCACTGTTGCCTTTCTCTGCCTCCAGATGCCATGAAATAAATCTCTTTATTGGCAGATGCCTCTGTGCCAAGATATTTATGCTTTGGAGACAGCTGACCAGACAATGACTCCTTGAAATCATAAGCCAAATTAAATAGCTCCTTCTTTTTTACAGTTTTAGTTTTTTGAGACAGAGTCTCACTTTGTAGTTCAGGATGGCCCTAAACTCACTAGGTACTCCAGGCTAACTTTGAACCCACAGAAATCCTCTTGCCTTTGCCTCCCAAGTGCTGGGATTATAGGTGTAGCTACTATGTCTGGAAATATCTCCTACTTTAAAACTTGAAGGTGTGAGATAGTGTCCCAGTGACCAGGAAACTAATACATTTAACTACAAAGTTTATATGTAACCTTAAAATAAGCGTAAGTAAATTGATATTTTTCTTCTTTGAAGATGATACAAAATATTGAAATATTTATGTCCAATCAAAATAATTCCATGTATTTCCCTTATTTTCTACATTCAGTGTTTTAATTGTATATACTAAAATTGTGTATGTAAAACCACATAATGTAGTTTTTGTTTTATACAGTAAAAAATCCATTTAGATTAACTCACATGTTTAAATTCACCATTTTTCTTATATTGATTATTTTAGTACAATCTGTCTTCTCTCTGAACAATTTTTTTAGTATTTTAGGAAATTTACCAATGCCCCCAAATATTGTTTACTTTAAATTTTTTTAATTTAATTTTTATTTAAAAATTACTTTTTCTATACATGAAATTCTAATTTACCAATTATTACCATCAATTGTTTAGAAACTGTCGCAACATTGTCTCCTCCCTTTTCATTTCTTTTTTGAGAACTACAATTTCTTCTTAATATTCCCTCTTCAAGGGTCATAAATTTTTTTGAAGATTTTCTCTTTTTTCTTGAATTTCAGTGTTATCATTTTTTCCTAATTAGAGTTTCAGAAATTCTCCAGTTTGTAGGTTAATTTTTCCTAGTTTTAGAAAATGTTCATTTTTTTATAATGTTAGTTATTGCTTCTTTTTCCTTGAGAGATATAAATTATATGTATATTATTTACAATCTTAAATCCTCTCCTTATCATCCTCTGTCTCTCTGTGCTTTACATTATTTTACTGTGTATTCTGTGTTAACCTACCTCCTATCTTCCTTCTCTCCAGGTATATCTGTTCATCGATAGAAGCCATCTGTTCAGTTCTTAACGACAGCTAACATTTTTCTTCGTTGGATGTTTGTTTTATGTTGTTGTTTTACTTGTTTTGTTTTGTTTTTAGTTGCTTGAGACAGGGTCTCACTTTGTAGTTCAGGCTAGCCCTGAACTCACTATGTACCCAAGGTTAGCCTTGAACCCATAGCAATCCTCCTGCCTCTGCTTCCTGAGTGCTGGGATTATAGACCTGAGCCACCACACCCAGCACTGTGATATGTGGTAGGAGGGGTTTGAACTCGGGACCTGCTTGCCAGGCAGATAGACCACTAAGCTAAATCACTCACCTTCATTGGATGTTTTCCTTTAGTTTTTAGACAATGGTTTTCTGCATAAAACTTTAGTGTGATTCTATATTACTCTGAAGACATTAAATTCTTTTTCTAGCCTCTTGATTTTCAGTCAGCTTATCATATTTCATGACATACCTGGTAAATTTTTTTCATTATATCTTTCTAGAAAATAAGGGCTTATTTCTAATGATTCCACAGGTTTATTCTGTATATGAAACCCAGTACTTTGGGCCAATTTATCTTTCTGTTCCATTTTCAGAAAGCTTCCTTGAAGACTTGGTCCAAATAGTAAGCAGGTCCTTGTGAAAGGAGATTTTCTCCACTTATAATCCCTAACTATGAGACTGACCACTGAAGGGAGAAACAAGAAAGAATTGGTAGTTGTTGTCCAAAAACTGAGATATGAGATACTCAAGCCTTTCTATAACAGCTCTGCAGCTTGTGAGAGATTTTTGAAAAGCACATCTGTGTATAAAGGACAATCATTATTCAGTCATATAGAAATTAAAAGAAGCAACCAACACGTTCTGAAATGAAATTTTTTCATATGTAAGACTTTATTATTTTGTACTCATTGTTTCTTAAAGTTGGAAGTTCATTTATCCTGCAGATATTTAAGTTTGTTTCTTATACCAATTTGATAAAAAATCTCTAATTAGTAATTTTGGACTACTGAGGATTTTTTTCAAATTAGAAGTATTTAAGTGAATTTTAATTATCAGAGTGTATGGACATTATTTGATTAAAATAAATATATATTTTATAATTCTTCAAATATATGTAAACCAAGGTATTTCTTTGCAGACAGGTTAATTTGTTCCCATTAAATTACAAACTTATGCCCTACTTATATGCTCTTCTTAAAATGGTATTTCAAAGACATTTTCTTTGCTAATATAAAGGATTTGCTATTCCAAAATGACAAGCTATTTTCTCTAAATTTTGACCTTTTAAACTTTGATCATATAGCTTCTGGTAACAAGGGTTCAGAACTCTGATAACATTTCTTAACTTTAGACCTCTAATATGCTATTTATTTCTACGCCTGCCTCTTTGACCAAAATAGTCAACAAATCATTGTTTCAGAGAGATTAATCCAGGAGCCTTGAGCAGAGTGGAATGTGAAGTCTCTTGTAATGAAATGTACTGAAATGGGAAAATCTATTATAATAAGTTTGACACAGAGACTGGTGGGTTTGAACTCAAATAGATGAATGAACTGAAATCCTTCTGAGCTTAAAGAGGTAAGACTCAGTAGCTTTCATTGCCCATGAATAGATAATGGTACACATAGACATGAACTTCATAGGCTGAAGTGTTAGACTGATGTGGTATGCATCTAGTTCATCCCTGTATCCTCCTTACCTAATACCAGCCTAGCATAGAATAAGATGCTAAGGAACATTGGTTATGTCAGTTTATTTGTGAATAATTTAAATGAAAGAGTAAATTATCATACTATACAAACCTTTAATTGGCAATTTCTCATTTTAAGTTTCAGTAAAAATGTTGACACAACTCTGTCCAATAGAAGAGCTATCCAAAAGACTTTGCAATTTCTTTGGAAATTATATAACCTTGAATGAAAGACATTGTATGATCGTGGAAGAAACAACACTAGACTCCTCAAACTTCCCCCAAACACCTCCTCAGGATCCACAAAGTGATGAATCTTTTCCACCTTCTTTGATAATGCCAAATCCCACCTGCACTACACCTTTGTTTTATGAAGAATGATTAAGAGTATTTACTAATTCTAAAAATAATTTCTGCAACAGTACAATGCATTTTGATGAAGAATAACAAATATTGGTTCTCCTAACATAACCTCGTACCTAAGAAAGATTATACTAGAAATAGAGAATTTTGAAAATATTGCATTGAGCAATCACAGAATCTTCTCTCCTTCTGACCATCTCTAAGGACTATTTAATGTTCTAATGTGCAATAATAGAAACTATAGATTGCACAACCCCTCACACACACACACACTGCCTCCTTTGGTAAGAGCACTCTCCCGCACAGTCTTCTCCAACACACGCTGAAGGGAATTCTGATATGAGGATTTTGTGCACAATTACTTCAGAGCTTAATACATGTTTGCTGAATAAATGTTTTATATTCATCAATTACTTGTAAGCCACACATAGACAGGCTAGTGTTGTTCAGTTACTTAATAATGTCTAATAAGTACATAAAGGACTTATTTAGTGTCTGCTTGACCATCTTTTGAACAGTCAGCCAATTAAACCTTGGAAGACCAGCAGTGAGTTGTAGAAGAGGCTGGAATTTCTAAGAAACTTGTCATGGTCCCCTCCCCCCAATAAAACAGTCACTTCTGCCTTCATTTCTGCTATATGCATTGAACTGTTATTCCAATTACTTTTTACTGCTGTAATTATTCCCTGAGGCAGGTGGAAAATTCCATTTAAAGAAGATTCCAAGGGGAAGATTTGCTTTCTGCTTTCTCCAGCTTACCCTCTGACTGCTGGAAGTCCATACTGGCATGTGGGAGGAAAACTCAAGTCTGTTCAATAAGTGTTCTGTCTCAGTGGAGAAACAACTACAGCACAGGAATTCAAAAGGTGAGACTAACATGAACTACACACTCAGATAGACTCTGGTCCAAACCCTCTCCTTCTTCCTGGCCTTGGTCTCTTTCATAGTCATTCAAAGGAGTTCCAAAGAGGCAAAGGCTGCAAAATCATTTAACTACAAACCCAACTTGTGAGAGGAGGAGAATGAATGAGTCTTCCATGGAAAAATTGAATTCTGACCCATTTTTCTCTTTTCACTGGGATCCCTACTGTGGCCCTGAGGATTCCACAGGGAGTTTCTATGCCCTGAAGGTAGACTGAGAGAGGAGGAAGGGTGACTGTGAATCAGACAAGAATGAAGAACTTAACTCTGGTGTGAGGAACTGAATGTGTAAATGAGTTCTAAAATGTATGATTGGTATTTTGAAATAGTAAGAAAATATTCAAAGGGAGAAGAGAGAGAGGGAAGTAAAGGAGAGAAAGAAAAAATGTGGTGGTTAAAAAAAGGACACAAAGCTTATACATATAAGGTATGGGGACCTTGGGGGATAGGGGAATGGGAAAAAATGAGAATGAAGTTGTGTCATGTACTGGTACAAATTCTCAATGTTGATTGTGATCATAACTTGTATACAATATATATCAATAAAATAAATTTTTTAAAAAATGAAGAACTGAAACTGGAGGTGTTGAAGAGAAGCTTATATGCTTCATTTGGGAATAAGTTATAAGGGGAGTATTAGTATTCCTTGTGGATATATATTCAAATTTGTGCTACTCTTTTAGTTGGTTCCTTCATTCTTGCATTAGGTTAAAAAAATAATGAAATATTCTTTTAATATAAGAATTCTTGAAATATTTATACATATTAATACAACACATGCATACAACAAGTATAAGATGAACTTCTAATGATATAGTATTGAGGATCATCTTCTAGTGTCATTTCATGAGAGGATAACTTGAACAGTCCATATAGGAAAAGTTCAGGCCACTTACAGGAGCTTTCTATCTCTAGAATGGCTAAGATGAATTACCTGACAGTAGACCTGATAATATTTCTCCCTACAACTTCTCCCTGAACCTAGAGGAGTAGATTAATTTCATGGAAGACACTTTCTGACAGTGCACTTTGGAATATGGTAACACACTCAACCACCTTTTCCCACGTAGTAAGAATTTTTAAAACTGTGCTTTTTAAGCATTGTACTAATTCTTTAGAGCCATCTTCTGGCCCCCTTAATTGTAGACATTCTAAAAAATAGATCTCCTCAATTACAAATCTACAGGCAGGAATATTAAGCCTAACATATCTTCACTAATGTTATCATCAAAGGATATATCTACATATAACTAATCCATTTTTGTTACTACCAAGAAATACATACAAGCTATCTTTTATAAAGAAAAGAGATGTATTTAAGCTAAAAGTTATAGAGATTCAGTGTCAGTAATTGTTTGTTTCTAGTTAAAACTTCATGGCTGACAGCATGGTATCACCAACATTGAAATATATGTGGGAGAAAAAGATTGGATCTCAAAACAGGAACCCAAGAGAGATGGGTGATGCCAGGCTCTGGCCTTCATAATATAGCCAACCACTTGTGAGAACTCATAATAGTCTCATTAGAGGAAAACCTTACTATGTTCTGAGGTCACATTTCCATTTGACCTGAGGATCTCCCACTGGGCACTACTAATTAAAAGCTCCACATCATCTTCTAACACTGCCTCCTAATTCATGACCATTGAAAGGCAAACTACACCCAAACCAAGAAATACACCAATATGCTTTCTATTTCCTCAGAGTAGCTTAGAAATCATTTTCATTCTCTAAGACTCATTTTTTTTCTTCTTAATCTGGATCAACTCTAATTATAACAGAATCTTAGAATTAAACATATATAGCCAGTCAATATTTAGTTTGGCACATATATTAGCATCCATAAATCAAATGGAAACTCCTTGTCCCTGGCATTACAGTTTGAGGTCTAGTTCTGTTAAGCTCCTCATCCCAGATTATGAGTTGTCACATCTTCAGACCCTCATATGCAGTTCTTTTTTCTACAGTACTTGGCTATGATTTTAACTATGTAATCTTTAAAACATTTCTTTTAAATATTATCTTCTTGCTCCTGGCATCCTCCAGTGGTAGTAAAGGGGGATAGTGTCTTAGCAATAGAAGATTAAATAAATATAGCAAGCCTTGTGCTCTTCTCCTAGGCTTCCAGAGATGGTATAAATTGGTCGATGTGCAACCCTAAGTTAAATCAATATTTCATTTACTTTACTTTTAAAGGAATTCATAGTGCCCTTCTTAGAATAATTTAATTCCTCCAACTTCCCAAATTAAATGATACCTGAAAGATTCCACTGATGACAGCTGCTGTTTTACTACAAGAGGTCCTCCCTCAGTACATGGGCAAACATCTTTTACTTTTTGTGAAGACTATCAGCTTCAATATATGCCCTTTCTCTGACATCTACTGAATGATCTTTTCAGTTTTATTATATAACTCATTTCCTGACTGTGGGAAAAAATTTGTAATTTTTTGACCACTCATTTAAAGAAAAAATATTGATGAAAAATGTGAGCATTAGAGACACATAGAATGCCTAGTTTATAGAAAAACTCTATCATCACTGCCTTTACTTTAGTCCTATAATAAAAATACAGTGGGGCAATCCAGATATTCAGTGTCACAAGAAAAGTCAGACTATGCATCATTAGAAATTTAGATAATACTGGCACCTAGGTTCATAATATTAATTAGCATTTATTGGATGCTGAGCATTGTTCTGAGTATGTTTCCAGGACTATCTAATTTAATGTTAATGAGGTGAATACCTTTTCCAATATCATATGAGCAGTAAGTGGTAGAATTCAAGCCCCATGCTCTAAACAAACATGTCATTTTATCCCTGGAGACATTATACCCCACAATCTACCATACTATTTTAGGTAAGAAAAATTACCAAAGCCAAGCTCTGTACCAAAAATTAGCATGGAAAACTTAAAATGTACAAAATGGATTTATATTTTTTTCTCAGATCATAGAAACACACACGTGTGAATGTACACACATATGCACACAAATACATTGAAATCTCTGTAACTTGTAAGATGAACACATAGTCATTGAATCAGTCAAAGATCATTACTGAGTGGCTGTTCTGGACTATAAGTTCCTGGACATCTCAGAGTTCATGCTCTTCCCATACAACTTGAACTGCTAGGTGTAACACATCACTTGTGAGAAAATGGGTGGAGATCTAAGCTTGTGAAATATTTCCACTGCTGAAATCACATGGAAATAATAGGTTACTGAATTTGAAGTAGGCAGATACTAATCACCCATCTGTACTCTCCCAAAGTTCCTATTTAATTATAAAAGCCAAATAGCCAATTGGGATCTAAGTCCAATATCCACTATAATAAAAGGGTTAGGTGAGTCTCCCCCACTCCCACATTTAGTTTGTAGGATCCTCTTGTAAAGGTGGACTGGAAAGAATATTTAGATTTGAAAACTAAGAGAAGAGTGGCCCAAGTCTAATTACTTTCAGGTGTCATCTACAGAAAAAACAATTGTTGACAGAATACAGTGAATGTGCTAACTTATAGAAGGTCTCAGTAACCTCTCACACACCAGACACTAAAAGATGGACAGCAAAAGGATCCACTGCCAGCCCACTTCACTGGTGGGGCTGGCCTGTGGCCCCTGGCCCCTGAAGGCTATTTTGCACAGATATCTAGATTTTCTGCCTAGCAGATGGTATATGTTTCCTGTTTTAATGATAATTTCCCAAGTGGAATTTGGGACATGTTTTCACATCAGTAAAGGAAATCCTTCCTCTTCTCTGGGAAGGGAGAGAAATTGGAGAAAGCTCTCAAATTTAGCTAAGATGGTCGTTTAGTCTGTGATTATGAAATAGGATTATAGAGCTGTATCTGACCAAAAACTGCATAGCAGGCCCTGACTAATTGTCACAGGATGGAGCCTACAGGGAGCTGAGAAGTGAAAGAGACTGTTGAGTGGAAGCCTAGAAGACGTGTAAAATAAGAGATATGTACTGACCAGGCTGATGAGGTGGAAAGATAATTCTAGACAGAAAAGAAGAGGAAAGACACTGGAGGTTCAGACTATAGCCAAAAGCACAAAGGTTTTCACTGAAGAGAGTGGTGAGAAGAGGAAAGAATAGAATGGTGGGTGGGAGGAATAACTAGGCCCCAAAGCATCAGCCAAGCACCCTGCACCCCCTCTCCTGAGCCAAAAGGCCCTAAAATTTTCCAGGGTGTCTGAGGGCCACAGTGTCTGAGACCTGTTAGTTGCTGAGACCTAGACATAACCATGGATGTTTTAAGTGCACGACATCATGAGAGCCTACTCCTTGCAGGTAGGAGCTTCACTTGCATTGCGTTGGCAGAAAGGACAAGGTACCATGCTGTAAGAGTTCTTAAGTGAAATAAATAGGTCACAGATAGATACATATTGCATCTTTTCTCTGGTATGAGAAAATGAAGATGTAAATGAGTCCTAGCATTGTATGTTATATATTGTGAAATAGAAAATGCTCAATGTAAAATAAGGTGAAAGGGGACAATGTTGAGATTGTAACAAAAAAGTAAGGAAACAAATTTTATATATATGGGGGGG
>PVIR01031172.1:0-19674 GCA_004026965.1 Petromus typicus | reverse complement strand
GGTGAAAGGGGACAATGTTGAGATTGTAACAAAAAAGTAAGGAAACAAATTTTATATATATGGGGGGGTGGTAGGGTGGGTGGGGCTATGGGAAAAAATGAGAATTAAGTTGTGTCTTATACTGGTACAAATCCCCATTATGGAGTGCAATCATGATGTGTATATTTAATGTACCAATAAAGATAATTAAAAAAAACCATATGGTTATCACAATAGATGCAGAAAAAGCATTTGACAAAATCCAACACTCATTCATGATCAAAACCCTACAAAAAATCAGAACAGGTGGACTTTATCTCAAACCAATAAAAGCTATTTATGAGAACCCCACAGCCAGCATCATTCTAGATGGTGAAAAATTGAAAGCTTTCACACTAAAACAGGAACAAGACAAAGATGTCCACTATCACCACTCCTGTTCAATATAATATTTGAAACATTAGCCACAGCAATTAGAAAAGAGAAAAAAAATAAAAGTAATAAAGATAGGAAAGGAAGAAGTCAAACTGTCATTATTTGCTGATGGCATGATACTGTATATACAAGATCATAAAAACTCAACTGAAGGGCTGGTAAACTTAATCACCAATTTAGCATCAGTGGATACAAGATCAGTACTCAGAAATCAACACCTAAGAGACACAGACTGGCAGAATGGATCAAGAAGCAAGATCCTACAATCTGGTGCATATAAGAAACACACCTAATTCAGAAAGAAAGCCATAAACTGAAAGTAAAGGGATAGAAAACAATGCTCCATATGACAGGAAAAAGCAAAAAAGCAGGAGTGGCAATCTTACTTACAGACAAAATGGATTTCAAGCCAAAAGTGTATAAACTTTTATCTTAACAGAATCTAGAAATGTGGCTATTGCTTTGCCTGTGCACAGAGAATAGAGATTCACTTGGAATACATTCTGCCAGTTATTTGTCTTCATCTCAGTTAATTATTAAACTGTTATCCCCCAGGCAGAAAATTCACAGTACATCTTACATGTTATATTAATCACTTTTTTGTTACCAGGACAACACTCAACACCTGCAATTTAAAAGAAAAGATATTTATTTTGGTTCACTGTTTCAGTATGTGTTTGTCTATTTCTGAGACAGATATACCATTGCAGAGAAACACAGTAGGGAGAAAAGCTGTTTATGTTATGGGACAGGAAGCAGAAAGGGAGAGGAGGAGCTGAGGACAAGAATATACCTATCCAGACCCCATTTCTGAACAACATTTGTTCAAAGGTCAGTTTTGAACTCATTAATAGACTAACACACTGATGAAAGTAGCACCCCCTTGATCCCATCACCTTCCATGTTTATGAAAGTTCTGGGAGACAATTTAGAATTAAACCATAACATTCTGCCTCTGTCCCAAAGAGAGTCCCATTTATGTTATTAGGCAGAATGCATTTATTCCATCTCTAAGAGTCTCCAGGGTCCTAACAGTTTCAGGATTGCTGAAAACTGTGAGTCAAAAGTTTTCCCTAAGACTCAAAGCAAACCCTTAACTATGAGCCCTTGCAAAAATGAGAGTTAAATTCTAATATATAGTCAGCCTACAATGGCACAAGGTAAACACCACTTTTCCATAAAGGAAGAACAAAAGAATAGAAAAGAATCAGACCAAAGAAAGAATGAAATTCAGCAGGACAAATATTAAATCTTATAGTTCCATGTCCAATGCTTAGGGAAGGTAAGAGAAAGATGTGAAATCCAAAAGGCTTAGTCAGTTTCACTCCTGTGGTCTTACTGATTTCAACCACCACAACTTCTGTCTTGGAGTGGCTGCATTCACTGCCTGCAGCTTTCCTTAGCAAATGTTTCACAATCTTGGCATCTACAACTTCCAGGCATCTGCTACACTTTTGGTTTCACTCTCATAGCTTCACACAGTACTCACTCATGAGCTCCTAGTAGGGACTGTGACCTTCTCACATATTTTTATGCATCTTTCAGGTCTTCTTCTGAAATCTAGATGGAAGCCTTTTTGACCCTCTAACTCTTGCATACTACATACCTGAAAACCCAGCACCACATAGATAATGCCAAAGTTGGTGGCCAGTTTGAACATTTGCTGGTCCCCCTTAGACCTGGCTAAGTGACTTCTGAATACCTAGAAGGCTGAACTCAGAGATATACTTCTGTAGGAAGCCCTGAATAAGCACACATCCAAAGGACTGGGGTCTTGCTGATTTCTGAGATGCCTCAAGCCATCTTTCTTCTTATGCATATAAGTATAAAGGCAAATATAAAGCATGTTTTCTTTTCAATGCTATTCTTTTGAGAAATTCTTCTATCTTCTTCACCAACTTTGCAGGTGCTTCCTTTTCTGGTAGAAGTGAAAAAAATTTAAAAATTCAGCTCTTCCATTTACTCCATATTTTTCTTATGAATCTATCTAAAAAACAGCCAGCAGTACCATATCACCTACTGAACATTAGGCTGCCTTAAAATTTCTTCTACTGTATTAATTATCTGCTGGTCTTAATCTCAGTCTCCCAAAATGTCACAGGAAATGGGCAAAATGTAGGCAAATTTTCTCCCCAAGTGTAACATATATGGCCTCAAGTTAGTAAAATATACAGTGTGCTTGATGATTGTATGTATTCAGTAAGTAAGAAACAAATTAAGTTGGAAAAATGCAAGGGCACGTGATAGAGGGAAGTTTTGAGAGATTTCACTCAAAAGATGATAGTTGAGTAGAAACCTAAAAGAGATGAGAAAAATGCAAGTGAATATTTTGGAAAAGATGTTCCCAACCAGAGGAAACACCAGCAGGTGCAAAGGGCAGAAACATGCCGAATGAATTTGAAAATAGTAAATATTCACTCTGGCATAAGGTGAACAAGGGATAAAGAAATTATAGGGCAAAGTAGAAGATGAGGTCAGAGAAATAAATGGCTGGCTTTGGCAAGGGAGTAGTGAAGAACTGAAGGGGGTTTGTAGATCATTGTAGACTTTTGATCCTTATTCTGAATGAAATAGGAGCCATTAGAGTTTTACTAGGGGAGGAGGAACATGATAAAATTTGGGTTTTAAGCTGATCACTTCATTACCTGTGTGCATAGAAGACTATAGGAAATATAGGAAAAATCAAGGATAAATTTGGAAGCCTAATGAAATCCTAATTGGCAGCATTGGGCTTGAGCCAGTGGTGGCAGTGAAATGCCTTTACAGTGTTTTCAGAGATCATGATTTATCTCTGAGTGGTGGACCTATGGATACTTTTAGTAGGATTCTGGATAATTTTCATTTCTACCATTTGCCTTCAATATTTCCCAATTTTTCTCTATTAAACTTTTATAATTCAAGACAAATACATACAATAAAGAATTGTTTAGGCTATTATAGGAGAACTTAGGAAAATTGTCCCTCTTGTCCTGAGGATTAGGAATGGTCTTCTGGAACAGATAATGTTAAAGAGTAAGTAGGAATCATCTGATGGAAAAGGGAAAAGGTTTGGTTCATTTGTTTTGCTTTGCTTTTTATACTGCTTTACTCCAATCTTAGGACCTCAATATAAAACTAAACCCTGGCAAACTGTTTCCACACTAATTCTGAATCACTGTAATATGTAAAAGAGGTCTGCTAGGAGTTTGACACTTAAATAGATTAAATCATCTGACATGATAGATTTCATATAATGAAAATACCTAAAAATTAGTGCAATATACCAAACTTATCAAAATAAAGTGGACTTTGAAAAACAAGGCTGTAAGATTATTACTAATATTGCAATATTTATGTTACAAATTATATATACAGGGGCCAAAGATTTAGCTCAGTGGTTATAGTGCCTGCTTCACAAGTACAAGGTGCCAAGTTTGATCTGCAGTACCCCCAAAAAATTATAGATACATTGCTTTATAGTTTTACCTATGTAGGAACTGAAGCTCTCTTTTTAAAAGGGTAAGAGAAATAGCTGTTTTAGTAACTGTACATTTTGTACACTTGTAAGCAATTCTTAAATATTACAGATTGATAATAAATACACATGGAGCCTAAAGTGCAGTACCTTATTTACAATACCCCTGAAGATAAAATTTAAAATAATCAAATTTGAATGTACCTGTTAGTACACTGACTCTATTATGTCCAAAGGGAACAAAAAAAACTTCTCCTCTGCCCACAAAAAAGAGCTCCATATTGGCCAACAGTCATTTAAAAAAAATTGGATGCCAATTGAAGAACTCACATGAAGGGAACACTGTTCATTAAAATGCATTTATTAGTTTCCATATCCTCAAGCAAGAAGAGGCTAACATTTAACTTCTTTACTCCATTTAGAAAAATAAAAGAACTGACTATGACTTAGATGATACTAATATTCATTTTCTTCTAGAGATGTGGCATTGTTTTCTTGTGATTAATTTACTAAAATATGGAAGGTACACCTTAGATGACAGTAGAGTTTACCTGAATACTGTAACTAAGAATAAATATTTTTATAATCTCTTTCTAAAAATGTTTTTTAGAAAGCTCAAACTAATAATCTTTCATTTTTTTCACACACAGATACTGTCCCAGTTTGGAGCAACTGGATAGTTAATTGTGGGTTTAGATAATCATTTGTCTTTATTCTTAATAATGAGAAATGATCCCCTTCAGCTTCCCAGTATACACAGATCTCATTTTCTTTTAGAGTCTAAAACATTAGTCAGAGGGATATATGCATGTTATTAAAAGCTAAGTTCAAAAGGGCTAGAAATTTAGCACAAGTAGTACTGTGCCTACCTTGGGCCTGAGTTTAATCCTTGATACAACTAAAAAAAAAAGTTCAAAATATTTAAACTATTCAATATTCCTTCACAAAAAGAAGTCTGTTGCTTTGAAGAGTTACACTGGGCTGATTGAATGCTCCAGTTCCACTGTTAATTAACATTTAGGAAGCAGAATATTCCAGCTAGTTCAAATTGGAAGTATAGTGATTACAACACTGACTTCTGGCTGTCAGTGTGGTTTCAGGGAGGTCTGCTCTTCTGCCTTTAGCAGGATTTGCTCCTGGATTGTGTGGCTTATTTCCTGGTAACATTTTGGCTATTGCCATGAGTTTCATTTGCATGCACTGATGTTTTAACTGATGTTTCCAAGAATAATAAACTGTTGTCATCTACATAGGTACAATATTAGGATATGCTTGCCTCTGAAGTTCTTTAACCCATTTTTTCCTCTTGTAAAAGATTCCTGTTTGTGATTTCATATGTAACTACAGCTGCTTGTGCTCCTTTGTAGTACATTGGTGCTAACCTGTGGTGTCGTTCTTGACCAATTGTACCCCATATTTCAAACCTTACTGTTATGTCATCAAGACACATAGTCTGGGTTAGAAAAACAACCCCAATGGTGCTGTCTTAAAATTTATGAAACTGGCCTTTCTCAAAAGGAAGTATTATGCTAGGTTTGCCAACAGCAGACTCAACCAGAAGCAATAGTTTGAGCTGGCATGTTTTATTTCCAATATGTGACCCTGTAGTACTTCTCCTATGCTACTTACCTCAGGTTTCTAAGCAAAGGTTTTCTAAGCAAAGAAAAATAAACAGTGGCAAGAGGCATCATAAGTATTTGATATTGCTATAATAGAAAAGGTAAGAACAAAGGAGGGGAGATGGCACATGTGTGCAATTCCAGCACTCTAGAAGGCTGAGGCAGGAGAACTACCTTAGACAACTTTTAGAAAGACCTTGTCAAAATAGAAGAAAGAAAATATGCTATTTATAGACAGTGGATTATTGTTCTGCAATAAAAAACATAGATTTGATTCATTTGTAACAAAATTGAGACACACTGAGACCAGACTCTTAAGTGAAATAAATTGATACACTAGCTTAAATATTGCATGATTTCTCCTATATAAGAAACCCAAAGTATAGAAAAATTAAGAAACAACATAAAAGATAATAGGAAACAAGGAGATAGAACTTTTGCAAACAAGAGGCAAACCAAGAGATAAAGAGGGTAGAGAAAGGGAAGAGAGAAAATGGAAAGGGGTAAAAAAGAATTAAAATGTGTTATGTACATGTACCAATTCCTCATTGTGAGTGTAATCATTATGTACTGTAAACCTGTACTAATAAAAATTTCCAAAGGCTTGGAGATATATGCAGCTCAGTGCAAAGGTCATGATTTCATTCTGCACCACCACAAAAAACAAATGAACAAAAACTTTTTTTCCACCTAAGGAATTTGACCTTTGTCTATATAGAGCAAGATAGAGAGCAAGGAAGGATCTGGTATAGTGATCCTTATATATCAAGTGAATCCCTCCTGTAGTAGGTACCTAGTAGTACACAGATAATGTCCAGAGGATGGGTTTGATGTTGATGCAGTTTCTCATAATGTTAAACATGTCTGCATTAATTTCTCTGAGTTTATGTCTTTATTCAGAGAAATAAGGTATATTTTCCAAAAAGACTTGAAAAATATCCACTGCAATTTTTTCTGTAGTAGTTCCATGAATTAGGTATCCATGAATAAAAAAGTGGATATGTATTGTGTACTAACACAGCAAAAGAAGAATGGGGGCTTAATCCCTATAACAAGGATGAATCTTAAAAGCATTGTGTGAAAGAAGCCAGACACAAAAAGATACATCTAAAGTTTAAAAAGATATATCTTAAGTTTAAAAATAAGAAAGCCCTAAAATAAACTGTGAAACTTAAACATGCTAGGTTATTTACTATGAAGAGCCCCAAGGAACTCTTTAAAGTGGTAGAAATATTCTGTATTTGATCTGTGTGGTAGCTGGATAAGCAAAAATTCATCAAGTTATTCTTTATTGCTTTGTACAGATTATTCCTCCGTACATTTAGAAGGAAAGGGAAGTTGGCAAAGTTTACAACCTAGGCAGTGAAAATAACAATAAAAGCACACTAAAAAGACATTTCTGTAGAAGAAAAGAAGAGATTACTGAGTATGTTGAGGCTGTTGAGGCCATTAGAAATAGGACATTAATGGTGAAACTTTTAAAGCTTTCAGTAATAAACAGCTGGTTGCTGCACACATGCTGTAGGTTCACCACCACTGCTGTAGAGGAGTAAATAGATTTAAAGGAACAAGTTTTAGATCAATAGTTCTTAACTTTGGCAGCACACAGAGTTAAAATTCTCAGTGGCTCAGCCACTTCTAATGGTAATTAAATCAGAAGCTCTTATATGATTCCCAAGTACAGAAAAGGTTAACCACACTGCCTTTGGTAGCTGAATTCAGGAAATGTGTTGGATTTGTTTAGAGCTGCTATATTTAAAAAGTAATCTTAATTTGTTGCTTATGTAATACTCATTGAAATTACTTTTTACAAATTAGAATGCTTTTATTCACATTATATGTATTATTTTCCTCTTGTTTATTCATGGTATGCTAGCAAATGTAAGACATTGTTCCAGGTGCTAGAGACTCAGCACAGAAAAAGACTAAGAAAATTTCCTTGCAGTTTATCTTCTAGTGAGGAGAAGACAGGCAGTAAATACATACATAATATAATAAAATAAAAAACAGATAAATGTTTTGAGTAACAAACAAGTAAAGCAATCATGAGTAGGTCATGAGCCTTTTAAAATTAATTGCAGTAGATATAGATGACCTCTATAAAAGATGATACAGATGCCTTGGGTTGTTAAAATACTGAAAGGTCCTTAACAACACACTCCCCTATAAAATCCCTTCAATTAATGAACTTCTAAAATAAAGATTAAGTATAGAAAAGAAGATCACGTATAGAAAAATTAAGAAACAACATAAAAGATAATAGGAAACAAGGAGATAGAACTTTTACAAACAAGATGCAAACTAAGAGATAAGTATCAATAAAGATTTCAATTTAAAATCTTATGTTATTAGTCCTAAAAACTATTGCTAAAACTTGCACATTCACTGAAATTGTCAGGCTTCTCAGTCATTAATCCACATATCCTAAATACTAGTCACCTAGATTCCAGAAAAAATACATAACCTCTTAGCCATAAGTTAAACAGATTTCCTATCATAGAATACTCAAACACCACAGGACCGCAAGCCTGTATAAACTCATACAGGTGCCTCTGTCATTGGTTTAATATGCCTGTTAATCTCTCATATTCCAACACTGATTCTCAGATTTACTTCCTAATTTGCAGTACCCGAAAAAATCACTTAATCTAGTCCTTTTAACCTTTGCTTCTCAGAGTTTCAACCAAGGATAAATAACATTAGCAAAGCGTGGGCATTTGTTAGAAATAGATAGTCATGGGGTGGGGAATATAGCTCAGGGGTACTGTGACTGCCTCATAAACTCAAGGTCCTGAATTCAATTCTTAGTACAAAAAAAAAAAAAAAAAAAAAAAAAAAAAAAAAAAAAAAAAAAAAAAAAAAAGAAGAAGAAGAAAAAAGAAAGAAATTGATAGTCCCAACAACTATTTTTCTGTTCAATCGCAGAAACAGAATCCAAACTTATAATATGATTCCTTGGATTTAATAATATCCCCAGTACATTTTGAAAAACACAGCTACAAACATTTCTCTAATAAACTCTTACTAACTAACAGCTACGAGGCCCCTAATTGCGGAATTCTGTTTCTAAAGTAACCAGTCACTGATTTTACTCATTTATAGAAGATCAGTCTTGTTCCCTCAATTTGGCAGGCTCACCAATCACTGAATCTCTCAGTTTTATTCTAAAAATAGGAATAGCAATACCACCAACATGCTGAAAATGCTTCTTGCCCTTAAGAAGTCAATAAATATATTTTATAAAGTGTTTTTTAAGTGGTTTAAAATTGTAAAAATGATTGGAATGATAAATCTGGAGAGAAGTGGCCAGGCCAGAGAGATTATTATGTCAGAATTCAGTGCTGAAGTCAACAGAGTATGTCAGATCACCAGTAGAGAATATTTTAGAGAGACTTGAGCTGAAGAAAGAATTTGGAATGGAGGGAGAGAAAGGAAGTGGACTGCAAAGGAATAGTAAGAAGGAAAATTAACAGAAGGTAACAATAGAACTATTTTAAGCACAGAAGTGGGGCAGGAGAAGGTCTTGTCATATTGCCAGTATTACCGGCATCAATGTCAGAAGCTGAAAAGCAGTAAGTGAAATAAATAGGTCACAGATAAGTAAATATCACATCTTTTCTCTGGTATGAGAAAATAAAGATGTAAATGAGTTCTAGAATTGTATGTTATATATTGTGAAATAGAAAATACTCAAAGCAAAATAGGGTGAAGGGGAAAAATAATGAGATTATAACAAAAAAGTAAGGAAACAAAGTTTATGTATATAGGGGGTGGGGGTGGTAGGGTGGGTAGGGCTATGGGAA
Source organism: Petromus typicus (assembly GCA_004026965.1). Classification (NCBI taxonomy): domain Eukaryota; kingdom Metazoa; phylum Chordata; class Mammalia; order Rodentia; family Petromuridae; genus Petromus; species Petromus typicus. Next base: position 10,384 of record PVIR01031172.1, on the reverse strand, counting down.
AAAATGAGAATTAAGTTGTGTCATATACTGGTACAAATTCTCATTGTTCAGTGCAATCATGATGTGTATATGTAATGTACCAATAAAGATTTCAATTAAAAAAAAAAGAAACGCAGTAAGACATAGTAATAGCCTTGGATTTAGAGACCATCAGTGGAGTCTATAGTTTGAATAGAGTGTTTTCGTTCTTTAGATTAGAAGAAACTAAGCAGAATTTGTGGAGAAGTGAATGGACATAAAGGGAGGGAGGCAGAAATGACTACACTCTAAAGAAGTTTAGTAGGAAAGGAAATAAGCAGTGGTAGAGGAGAGTTTTAGAGCTGAAAAAGCTGGTAAAGAAGGAAATCAACTTAGATTTCAGTAAAAAGACATTTAGTAGAAAACAGTTCTATAGGACTAAGAAAAAAGAATGAGATGCCTGCAATCTATCCTCGGGGGGACTCAAATCATTTATGGAAGTTACGTGTGAGGTCTGTCCTTACCATTGCCCTACACCTTCTGAACTCATATTTCCTCTAAACTACTTACCTTACCATGGCAACTATTGGCAAATAAGCTACATTACTTTCTTACTCCCTATATGCCTCTTATGCGAGAGTCTACCTCAACTGGGTTGTTGTAAGCATTACAACTGATAGTGAAAATACAGTACCTAGACGATAGTGAATTCCAATAAAAGTCCCTCTTTTAGATACATTTATATATGGCTAACCTTCTATTGTAGGAAATATGTAAAGTAAATGTAGAGGCAAACACATAATTTTGTATTATAGAAGTGCCCTGCAGTACCTGGGCTGACAGACTGGAAGATTGCCATACCTGTTTTTATGTGTGCAGTATATTTCTACTAATCCCTGCAACATCTTAAATAGAGAAGAGACTGTATTTACTTAAAAACATTGTGAAACCCATACTACTAATCACAATACTCAGAGACTGCAATATCCCCTTTCTAAATCTGCACAAGTATCTGGCTATCTTGTCCCAGTGCAAGCACAGGTAGAGCAGATCTCTTAGTGTACTTTTCTTCATAAAACTGAAAGTAATCCATGAACACATTTGATTTTTAGGGTCACCCAGTCTCGGCAGAAAGCTCAGAAGAAGCCAGAGGACCCGTTCACTGGCAGTTCTTTGTATTTCTACTTAGCTACCTGGATTCTTACATTCCTGAAAGTTGGTGTCTCAGGATGTTCAGCACCCTAATATCCTGGTTCATAAAAATTTTGGCTATCATACCCATGTAGTTCTTAATTTATGCTTTGATTGCTAGGTTATCAGATGCCAACTAGCCTCTCAGGTACTCATTTATAAGATTTGAAGCCCAGAAATCCTTAACTCAAAGAATGTCATTTTTAGATCTGATTCTCTGAACACCTTCCAGCCCCAAACTATCCTCCACCATTATGATTGTGTAACTTTGAGATGGAGATAGTTTCTATAACAGTGCTGCCATATAGTAAGTAGTATAGCACTTTTTGCTTCACATAAACCCTCACAGATCCTGAGGAGCTATGCTATTCCATAGAAGCTTCTGTGATGATAGAAACATTTTATATATGATGGCCACCAACTGTTGAACACTTGAAATAGGAATAGTATGATTGAGACCAGGTCCTCTATTTCATTTTAAAAATAATAATTGCATTTGACTACTATATTGGACACTATACCATAGAAACTGGGTGATTTAGTAATCTGGTGTTCCAGTTATTCAGAACCATGGCAGAAATGAAGAGCTGAGTCCATGATATCAAGAGAAAAAGCATGAAGCAAAAGAGGAAAACTGAGAATAAAAGAGGTTTTTGAAGTCTCAAGTAGGTCTGTGCATTTTTGTAGAGTATATAATATTTAAAGAAATACAGCTGTTTTCACATTGGTTTCTTTTTTATCAGTGTGACATCTTTTTTCACCATTTTGATACTAACTATATCATGGTGAACAATTTGTGTTCAGGGTTTGGAAAAGAAAGTTGAAGTCTTATTTTTGTAGTTTACTGGCTATATTGCTGTAATACTATTTTTAAAAATCATCAGCTTTCATATTAAGGGAGATTAGCTTTCTAGCCCTATAACAAATAGCCAAATTAATCAATTTACAGTGAGAAAAGGTTTATTTTGGCAGTTTTAGCTGTTCAAGTCTCACAGTTTCAGCAGTTCAAGTCCATGATTGATTGGCCCCATTTCTTTGGGCCTGTGGTGAGGTAGAGTATCAGGATGGAAATTATAATGGAGCTAAATGCCTGCTACATGGTTGGGAGGTGACAGAGGATTGGAATGGCTGGACTCCTGTAATCCTCTTTGAAGTATGTCTTCCGTGACCTGAAAACCTCCGAATAACCACCCCTCTTCAAGGTTCTGCCAGCTCCCAAGAACACTAAGCTGAAAACTAAGGCTTTAACACACTGATCTTTTAGTTTAAGACCCAGACTATAGCAGAGATTTAAAAAGATTTTAATCATTTTAATTTAACATCATATACAATGTTCCTGTATTTTAAATTTTTTCCCTCAGTATCAGGGATAGAACTCAGGACCTTACAACTTGTGAGGTTGGTGCACCACCACTGAGCTATATCCCCAATTTATTTTAAACTTTTTTTAAAACTTAGAATTTTCTTTTAATTTTTTTATTACTTGTTTGCAGTACCTGGTATTACATTAATTATGTGAGGTTGGTACATGTACATAACACATCTTATTTTGTGATTCCCTATCCATTTATTCCCTTCCTGTTTCTTTCAATATTTGATCCTCTTCCATTTGTAAAACTCTATCTTCATTTTTTTCAACATGTTTTAATCCCTTTCCCTTCCCATTGATTTTGCCTTCCTCCATCTCTCATTTCCCTTCCTATTTGAAAAAGATCTCTTTTACAGGACAGAAGCTCAACAGTGTGATAATAAAACTATTATCAATTTTTTTTAAAAAAGAAATCTCAGAATTCTTAAGTACTAAAACTTTGAAATTAATTAGGAAATCTTTCTTTTCTGTTGTTTCCTGAGATTGTTCCTAGGCTTCCCAGTTGTACACTTAAAAATCCTAGGCAGTATCTAGTAAAATAGCTGACAGATTTAAATCCATATTAGTATGGCTTTCAGCTTGGCTGAATTTTCATTTGGAAATGATCTAGATTTTTCTGTTCCCCTCCATATGTTTAATTTGGGTTCCTATCAGCTTGACTATTCATATCAAAAGATTTGCTCATTACAGAACTAAATTTATATGTAGCTCTGTCTTGTACTGTGACATTTAACATCGTATTTAGAAATGGGAATTTGTCTCATTGAAACGGAAACAACAGAAATAGTGGTAAGTATAAGTACTATATATCCTACTACTCTTAGAATGAAACAAACCTTTCCCTCCTCATCTTCCTCCTTCTCTTCTTCCTCCTTCCTTCCCTCTTTCTCTCCTTTCCTGTGTGTGTGTGTGTGTGTGTGTATGCTGTTTTGTGCCAGAGAAAAATTTTAGTAGTGAGTAAAGGAGTTAAAGGAAAACAAAATGAACAATGAACTGGAAATCACAGAACAAAAGATTATTAATGTCATCATATATGATGAGAAAAAGGAGCAAGCTCATTCTTTCATATGAAAAACTTGGCATCTTCATACTGGATTTCCATTTATCACATGAAGTTCTTTAGGAGAATGTGTTAATAAACTCTGAAGTATAGTGCACATATTGGTACTGCTGTTGTCCTGGACAAAGCCCTAGTTTTTATTTTTTCTTGGTATATAATATGGAAATCTATACATCTAACTCCTGGAAAGAGAAATGCTTACTCAAAATTGTTTTTTTTCCCCCAAGAGTCTACAAATGAAAGTGAATTTTTGAGAGTATCTTTTTCTAGTTAGTAGAATAGCCATTAAGAAATGCTATGATTGGGTTATTTGAAGCATGACATGCCACTAAAGGCCATGTTTTCTTAAAGTTTTTTTTTGCAAAGAAAGCATTTTAGATGAGGCTTTGGAGAGCAAGCACATATCAGCATTTCATTATATCTTTCCTATTTGTATAGTAAATAAATTGCAGAACAGTATATCAAATAGGAAAAATGATATCACATTATCAATAATTTGCTCTTAAATGTTCTATTTTCCTATGGCGATGCTTAATTATTATACATTAAGTGCAGTGAGATAATTGAAAATTAATACATTTTATACTTTATATTTATGTTCATATTTAAATTTTCAAGTTTTATTCATTTATTTGCTCATTTTTCTCAGAACTACGAAGTCTACATTACTTTTAGGAAGTTATAAAGGGACCATCTAGGAAAAGTACATTTATCAACATAAGACAACAGTGATATTTTTAAATAAAGAGAACAACTACTGTCCTAACATTACTTTTCTGAGATCTAAGGCCTCAAATTTCTTAACTTTAAATTCAGAAGTAAAAAAGTGTACTTTTCATTTGTCATTAGTAAAATAGAAGAAAAGCAGTATCCAACTTTTCTTCCCCCAAATATGCAGATTTTGGAGATGACAAAGATGAACTGAATTAACACTGTGGTGCCCACAGAGTCTCACCCTCAGTTAATCCCTATTTATTCATTTATAAACAGTGATTTTTATTGTTTGAGTTGGGAGATTGATGCTGAGGTGAGAGCAGAAATAATTAAAGTAAAAACAACTGTTTGTAGCACCCCACATAAAAATTGATTCTTAAGCTACCATTTAGTTAATTTTCATGAAAAATATGTGACTTTGTTAAAGATTCAAAGGCACTGTGGAATTATAAAAGTTCTACTACAACTATTTGAGGATATGTAACAAGAGTTCAGTACTCATGTGCATCTTGCTTTAGAAAAAAATTTAAAATGTGTTTTCTGAGATTGTCATTTAAGGATCTGTTTGTTCTAAAGCAGCCAAATCATTGCTGTCATCTCAGTCCTCTCAGTAGGTGTCATATATTTCCCACATACCAGGTGCCACCAGAAGAGTTGTAGTGGGAGCTTGGCACAGACACCCTAATCAGAAGAGCTATGCAGGTTCTGGGACTAGACAGGTACCCTAGATGCAGCACATCTAGGAGCCTGAGCTACACAATGATTCCTTGTGTGTGTCCAGAGCAGATTTGACATATAGCTTTTCTTAGTATATTGGCCCATGGAAACTCTCTCAAACACCTTTCCCATATTTATTTCATAAGATGAAGTAATAGATAAGGTATAGCTTTGGAGTGAAATATCCATATTTGAAGTCCACCTTTGCCACTTTCTGCTTCCTCATTTTGACCCAGGAACTTTACCTCTCTTAATTCTGTTTCTTTAGTGGTAAAATAACTTGTGAAGATTTAATGCAACTAGGCAAAAAAAGAAAAACCTAATACCCAGTGTACAGACCACACCCATTAAGTGGCTACTGTTGTTAGTACAGCAAGCTGATTAATTCTAGAGTCCCATTCACATCTTTTTCTCTGAGCTTCAGACTTATTTTTCTGTTCGTCTGTGTATCCCACAGACACCTCAAATTCAACATGCACATTTGAACTTTCGGTCTTCCTTCATGTATCTGCTCTGTTGACATTCCCACGTCCACTGAATAGCTAAATCTGATCATCTCTGCTTCCTAAATGTATCTTGCACCCATTTATTTCTCTTTAATTCCTGAAATTTATCATAGCTTGCTTGGGCTGTCTGTAGTCTCTGCTACAGACTTCTGTGCTGCAATCCAAATGATAATTCTCAATACTTAAAAGATTATGCTACTTCTCAAGGTTGAACTTTAAAGGCTTCTCAAAGTCCCACCATAGTGTTCTCCAAAAACTGCTAACACAAATTGAAATGCTCTCATAAGTACAGATTCCTATGTTCCCTCTGGGAGTTCTCTTCTAGATATCCAGAATATCAGAGAAGGCACCAAAAAAGTCTGCATTTTAAACAACTTGTCAGGTACTCAGGATAGCTGAGTCTGTGGGACCTTCATATCATTCCACACTGTTCTGTGATGCCTCTGATCTCTACCCAGCTTTCCAGCACCCCCGAACTCAACTCTCAGTAACCCCATGTCACAAGCTGCATTTTATTTCTGGCACTTTTTCCTCCCACAGCCCCATTCTTGTGTTTCTGCCCCTTACCAAACAGCAGAAGCTGAACATTCTTTCCAGAACCTGTTTCAGTCTATTTGAGGCAGCCTGCTTTCTTCCCAATAGTTTGTCAGCCCCATTCTGTATAGTTATAGCAATTTTACAGCGTGTTGCAGATTTTGATTTCTCTGTGGCTCTGTCCCAATAGACTCAGAACTTAGATGATATAGATTGTTGAATTTCTATATTCTTAGTATTGTCTCAGTTTCTAAAAAGTGATAGGAATTAGTGAATGTTTACTAAAAGAATAAAAGTTAGAGAGGAAAGCTAAGAGAACCTTTGAATTCTATCAGAAGTTATAAAAATATTCCTCAGAACCCTGAAGTGTCTAAGGTACAGCTTGTAGGGTAGATGTCTACTACCCCATTCTCTAGAGAGAACTCCTTCCACTTCCATTGATCCCACCTCTGATTCAACCAGAGTTAATTCTGCTTTTTTATTATTTGAATGTTAGTGAACAGAGTAAGGTTTTGTTGAAAAGGTAGGAAAATCTAATACTAAAAATAAATTTGGAAACTCTTATCATTGGACCCTGGTTTGCCTTTTGAAACTCCTTTGTGCATCTTTGTTCTCTGTTCTTTAAAGTGAAATGGAAAAATGTGAGGAACTTGTGAAATAAAGCTAAGCCATCTAAACTAGAAAATGAATCTGTGAGGGGATGTTAAGGATTTTCTAATCTATTGGGTTGTACAGTATAGTATAGGGTTGGGGCTACTTTCCTGTTTTCAAACAGTTGGTAGGTTACTATGAGACAGATGCTGAAAAGTTGGCATCCATCTTCAGGGAGGACCAAATGAGAAACATAAAAATTAAATGGAGAGAGGTAGGGGAATTTCTCTGATTTTACTTGAGAAAAATGCCTTTATTTCCAAAACAGAATCTTGAGAAAAAACTGTCCATGAAGATAAAAGACTCTACCTTTGCCTCTGTGCCTGATATAGGCTGACACCAAACATTTGCTGAAGAAATACATGAACTGCTACTAATAAAGAAGTGTGTGAAACACAGTGCCACCCAGTGATTATAATGCTCATAAAAGCAAATGATTTTAGCAAGGCATGGTGACACATGCATGTAATACCAGCACTTGAAAAATTTAAGCAGGAGGATCACTATTAATTCTTGGCCAGCCTGAACTATGTAGTGAGTTCAAGCCAGAACTGTGTAGCATGACCTTGTCTCAAAAAGCAAACAAAAAAAAAAAAGGAGCAAATGATCTTAAGATTTAGATACAATTAAATTTGTCACAGATTCAAATAATGGAATTCATTTGTAAGAACTTCCTCGATAATATTAAATTAATGTAATATTATATACCATATGTTCATAGTTTATCTATGTGTAGAATAGTTCTCTTACAGCCCAGCTACTGAAGTTTAATAATCTCCCTTTCTCTTGAAAGAGTACTAAGAGTGAGTTAAAAAGAGGATTTCTCTTATGAGGATATCCTCAAGGTATGTCCATTTAAGTATAAATGATTCAAACTTATCATTTTTTTTATAAATAGGTCACAGATAGGTAAATATCACATCTCTTCTCTGGTATGAGAAAATAAAGATGTAAATGAGTCCTAGAATTGTATATTATATATTGTGAAATAGAAAATTCTCAAAGTGAAATAGGGTGAAGGGGAAAAATAATGAGATTATAACAAAAAAGAAAGGAAACAAATTTTATGTATATAGGGGGTGGTAGTGTGGGTAGGGCTATGGGAAAAAATGAGAATTAAGTTGTGTCTTATACTGGTACAAATCCCCATTGTGGAGTGCAATTATGATATGTATATGTAAAGTACCAATAAAGATTTCAATAAAAAAAGAGGATTTCTCACCCATATTGTTTAAGTTAAAAAAAAAAATAACCTGTTGCACTCATATGGAAGTATGGGTGTTTGTAAAATCTCTGAAGTAAATTTAACTTTTGTTTATAGTTTCTTTTTGTTTATAGTTTCTTTCTTTGAGGAGTGAGTAGTTGCTACAGTACTAAATGACAGCTTTAATCAGGACTTACCCCTCTGTGATCCTCTGGACTCTGTTGCTCTATACAAAAGTGTGTTTTAGGATCAGATATCAATAGTGCAATTGGTATGTAAAGTATATAACGTTTTAAGTCTCTGAGAAGTCCTACAGGATAGAAACCTGTGTTTACTACAGTATTTTCCAAAAGACTTCACAACTTTTTTGCAGATAAGCTGTTACCAAGTCATGGGAACATTGGGTAGGTATTTGTCTTGAAATTAACTCAGACATTAACAGAAAATACTGTTTTTATAGCATTGGAGAATAGCAAAAGAATGGATAATCAGATGTTTGTCTAAAGCCTTTGAAAAAGAATAGCATTTCAGAAAGCAGTAAGAACGAGTTTTCTCAGTATCATTTATTAAATAGGCTATCTTTCCTCCAATACATGTTCTGGCCCCTTTTGTCAAAGATCAAATAACTGAATGAATCTGGGGATGTTCCTATATCCTGTATTCTGTTCCAGTGATACATGTCTGTTTTTGTGCTGATATTCTGCCATTTTTAGCATTGTTGCTTTGTAATACAACTTGAGGACAAGTATACATTGTGACACATCCTGGTTTGCTCTTGTTATCCAGGATAGCTTTTGCTATTCTGCATGCACTGTTTTTTTTTTTTTTCTTTACTGAGTTTAATGGTATATTTTAGGTATAGGTTATGATCACATTCACCATTGAGAATTTGTACCTGTACATAATATATATTAATTCTTATTTTTCCTACTCCCCCGCCCTCCCTTCAACCCTTCCACTCACCTATATGCATAAACTTTGTTTTTGTTTTTTCCTTTTTTTTTTTTTTTTAAGGTTTTTTGAGACAGGGTCTCGCTTTGTGGTTCAGGCTGCCCCTGAGCTCAGCCTCAAACTCACATCACAATCCTCCTGCCTCTGCCTCCCGAGTGCTGGGATTACAGGCATGAGCCACCACGCCCCGCACTGTGGTATGTGGTACTGGTTGCTGCTGGGTGTGGGTCTCCACACCCAGTATTGTTATGTGGTTACCGGGGAATCGAACCCGGGCCCTTGCGGTTGCAAGACAGGGGCCGGAACCACTGAGCTAACTCCCCGGCCCCCTGTTTTTTCGTTTTGTACTATCAACTTTTTTCCTCTTCTTTACTTTTCCTTTTCCCTCTCATCTTTTAAATTTAAATCTTTATTGATATGTTATATATACACATCATGATCACATTCATTATTGAGAATTTGTACCAGTATGTGACACTGCTTAATTTTCATTTTTTCCCATTCCCCTACCCACCCTACAGCCTCCCACCTCCTATATACATAAGCTTTGTTTCCTTTTTCCTAATTACCATCACATTATTTTTCACCCTCATTACTTACCCCTATACCTCATTTCCTTTTAAATATTTTCTATTTTGCAACATCCCCTTTAAATGTTTTCTTCCTATTTCACAATACTTATCATCCATGTTGAACCTCATTTACACTTTCAGCTGCTCAACTTGAAAAACAATATGATATTTACATATCTGTGTCCTATTCATTTCACCTTGTGAGTATGGCCTCAAGGCACATACATTAATTTTTGAAAAAGAGGTAACAGCACATACAGAGATCCTAAAGCAAAGATGAACTTGGCATATTCAATATTCCAGTATCTAGGAGACCAATGTGTTTGTATGGAGAGCAGTCAGAAAAAAGTGGTTTTTATGAGATGAGATGGGGCTATAAAAATAAGCCAAGTGTTCTATACAAAGGCTTTTCAACTTGGAGTGAAGTTTACATGCTACTAAAGAATGAGAGTCAGAAAAGAAAAGGTTTATTAATGATTATTGAGATATATAATTCACATAGCATAGTTTGCCCACTAAAATGATAAAATTTTATATCTTTTAGTGCATAGTTATTCATCCATTACTGGAGTGTCATTGATTTTAGAACATCTTCATCACTGTAAAAGGGAATCCCACATTCTTCAATAGTCACCCATTTCCTTCAAGCCACCAGGCCTAGGCAACCTCTACGGTTTTTTCAGTCTCCTTAGATTTCCTATTGTGGATGTTTCATAAAAATTGAATTATGTGGGCCAGGGAGTTAGCTCAGTGGTTCTGGCGCCTGTCTTGCAAGCGCAAGGACCCGGGTTCGATTCCCCGGTAACCACATAACAATACTGGGTGTGGAGACCCACACCCAGCAGCAACCAGTACCACATACCACAATGCCGGGCGTGGTGGCTCACGCCTGTAATCCCAGCACTCGGGAGGCAGAGGCAGGAGGATTGTGATGTGAGTTTGAGGCTGAGCTCAGGG
>PVIR01031171.1:0-19680 GCA_004026965.1 Petromus typicus | reverse complement strand
TTCTTCCTCTGAAAAATATCTGTTCATTTCAGATGCCCATTTTTGAATTGGGTCATTAAATTTGGGTGGGCTGATTTTTTTGAGCTCTTTATATATTCTAGATAGTAGCCCTTTGTCTGAGGAACAGCTGGTAAAGATTTTTTCCCACATTGTTGGTTGCCTGTTTGCACTGTTGGTGGTTTCCTTTGCTGTGCAGAAGGTTTTTAAAAGAATGAGGTCCCATTTGTTGATTTCTTCAGCCAATTCCTGTGCACATTCAACGCAATCCCTATTGAAATCCCAACAGCATATTTCACAGATCTAGAGAAAAAAATCCAAACTTTCATCTGGAACCACAAAAGACCTAGAATAGCCAAAGCAATTCTAAGCAACAGGGACATGGTGGGGGGTATTACATCTCCGAACTTGAAACTATACTATAAAGCCACCGCGATAAAAACGTCATGGTAAAAGACTTCATGAACAAAACTTCTATAGCATAGGAATTGGCTGTATTGTCAGTTTTAATGTCTCCACTTTTACCTATATTTTTATTTGTCTTATCTTTTTGAGGTTAGCTAAAATTTATCTCATTTTCATTAAATTTTTCAGTTTTTTCTAGTCTGTGTTTTATTTCTCATCTAATATTTCATTCCTCCTGCTAACTTACTGCTTAGTTTTTTCTATCTCTATGAGATATTAAGTTAGGTTGCTAATTTGTGATTTTTCTTTTCATTAGTGCAGACATTTATAGCATCAAAGTTTACTCTTAGAACTGTATTTTAAGGCATGTTTCAATTTGTGGCAATTGTGCTTCCATTTCTGTCTCAGTAAATATATATATATATATATATATATATATATATATATATATATATATATATTTTTTTTTTTTTTGAATTGTCCCTTTTGACTTCTTCTCTGGTTCTGGCTGTTCAGTATATACATATTTATGAAGTTTTCAGTTTTGCTCCCTTATTGATTTTATTTTATATCATTGTGACTGGCAAACTTAATTATATAATTTCAATTTTCTTAAATTTATTAAGATTTGTTTTGAGGGCTAAAGTATGATCTATCCATAAGAGTATGCTATGTGTTCTTGAGAGTAATAAGTATTGTGATGCTTTTATATGGAATATTTTCTATATAAATGTTAGTTCCAGTTGTTCTACAGTGTTGTTCATGACCATTGTTCCTGTTTCTTTATTATCTCTCTGGACAATCTGTTCATTTTTCAAAGTGAAGTACTATAGTCTCTTGCTAATAATGTGTTATCTATTTCTCCCTTCACTACTGTTAATATTGCTTCATGGACAGATATTCTGATGTTGAGTGTACATATACTTACAATTATCTCATTTTGGAATTGATCTCTTTATTATCTTGTAATGACTTCTTAGTCTTTTGAGGCAATTTTTGATTTAAGTCTATTTTGTCTGATATAACTAGCTGTTCCTATTCTTTTTTGTTATAATTTACAAGAAATGTTTTTGTTTATATCTTTTCACTTTCATCTTAGGAGTTTTTTCTATTTTTTGATTATTATTTGTTTCATCCTCTTGCTCTCCTTTTAGCCCCTCTATTCCCCTATATACGTAAGATATTTTTAATTCCATCCGATTACTCTGATTTTTGGTTGTGTCTCTCCATCTCTGAGAGTCAGTTTTGTTGGGTATATTACTGGTTGGCAACTTTCTCTCCAGCACTTTTATATATCACCACGTTCTCTTTTGCCTGAAAAATAACCACTGCGAAATTCCCAGGTGGTTTTATATGACTTCTTATGTAAGGGGTAAGCAATGAATTAAAATTTGATTTATTTTTTCATGATTTATGACACATTTTCGTGAAGACCTTATTCTTGGCTTATTTAAAGTTGTTTGAATTTTGTGTGACTAGATATTAATTTCTCAAACATTTCAAAAGTTTCATCAGTATGTCTCTAAATAAGTTTTTGGGTCTTTTTCTTTGCACTTGTTAAGAATTAAATAATATTGATTTTTATAATAATATCCCATCCCTCAGACTTTCTCTACTCTTTTTATTCCCTTGTCTTTTGTTACTGTGACTGCATAATTTCAAACAATCTGTTTTCACATTTGATTGTTCTGTCTTTGGCTTGTTTAAATATTCTGTTAATGTTCTCTATTGAATTATTTATTCAGTCATTCTATATTTTATTTACAGAATTTCTACTTGGGGTTTTTGTGCTTTCTGTTTTTGAACTTCTGATTTTGTTCATATACTGGCTTACTGATTTTATCTAGTTTTCAGTATTCTCTTGAAGCTTTTTGAATATTATTTGAATTTTTGTTGGCAATTTGTAGATTTATAATTCTTTTTAACCATGAAAATTTCATTTTGTTACTTTGGTAGTTTCATATATTTTTGTTTGTGTTTGTCTCTTTGCATTTGAAAAGTCACCTCTCCTAATCATTTTTTTTTTTTGAGGCAGGGTCTCACTTTGTGGTTCAGGCTGGCCCTGAGCTCAGCCTCAAACTCACATCACAGCAATCCTCCTGCCTCTGCCTCCCGAGTGAGTGCTGGGATTACAGGCGTGAGCCACCATGCCTGGCACTGTGGTATGTGGTACTGATTGCTGCTGGCGTCCACACCCAGTATTGTATATGGTTACCGGGGAATCGAACCTGGGCCCTTGCGCTTGTAAAACAGGTGCTGGAACCACTGTGCTAACTCCCTGGCCCACCTTTCCTAATCTTTATGAGACAGAAACAGACAGAGAAGACAGACAGAGAGAGAGAGAGAGAGAGAGAGAGAGAGAGAGAGAGAGATTGATTCACTAATGAGCCATGCTAGTTTCTTGGGATACTCTCAGAAGTTTTCTGTGTATAAACAACTCCAAGCAGAGAAGTCTCTTCCTTCCAAGCAAAGTCTTAGGGTTTTGGACCTACCTTCTCTTAATACTGTAAAGTATGATGAGCTTCTCACTCCTTTGTCTTAGGGCAATGCCCTAAAATGTTTAAGACTGTATACCTTCTCCCAAGGCAGTAGAGTGAATCTGTCCTTAATGTCTGTGCACAGTTGAAATCTGTGCTGTCTATAGACACTTTATGTAATCTGCCTAGACATGCCTATGCAGAGTCTGGTGAGGAGCTGGTAACACTCATGAGTCAGTTAATCTTGAGGCTTCCAGGTGAGTCATCTTGTGAGCTCAGTCGCAAGATTCTCGGTGGAATCTGAGAGGGGGTTAGCGTTATCAATGGCTGACTTCTTAGATGAGTCTGCTCTTAGATGTTGTGTACCACAGGGGTCCTGGAAACTCAACTGAATTCTGAAGTTTCCATAAAGGTATTCTTACCTCTTGCTTAGTGCCAAAATCAGTGTTTTCATGAAGTATGAGAGCTAGAACATCCTATTTCATCACCTTTCTGCATTTCTCATTTCGATTTACAGATATCCAGTAGTAACCTCTATGTATAGCTGGTAATATTTAACTTTCTTCTTATGGTGATTCACATGGGAAAAATTCATTTGTATGATTATTTAAGGATCATCATTTGTCTGTTTGTAATGGTTTTATTTTTTAGGAAAAGTCAAGTAATATCAATTCTAAATACAAATTATTATGCATAGTAATAGAAGACATTATCATACTTGTGGCTCCAAATGCTAAGGATTTCAGATTGTTTTATTGTTAAAGTTTATTTTTGTTGCTCTTATTCATTTAATTCATTGACTGTGTAGTATTTCTTAGTTTTTGAATTATGTCCTTCCAAAACACACCAGAGTCTTAATTTCTGGTACCTGTAAATATGCCCTTATTGGGAATAAAGTGTCTGTGATTGATCCAATTCAAATAAAGACTGTATTCTTGTAAAAGGGGAAGGTTTGGCTACTAGGGAGAATATTATATGTAAATTGAAACTACTGCTGCAATCCAAAGGATAATCTGTGAGGAGAAAGGTCTGGAACTTACTTTCTCTAATACCATTGGGGTAAGTAGAGCATTGTCGACCCTTCATCCCAAACTTCTGATATCTAGGACTCTGACAAAAATATTTGTGTTGTTCAAACTATTTAATTTTTCATATTTTCTTACATTATAACTGGAACACACATACAAGGCTAGTATTAAGAAATTATTATTTTTAATAATTATATTTATAACTCTTTCAAAATTCATATGTTGGATAAGTGTCCAATGTGGCAATATTGAAAGATTAGTGGGAAATTTAGAGGTAAATAAGTCATTTGACACACTATCACAAACAGATTAGTGCCCTTCTCATGGGAGTAGATCTGCTCTCCTAAGAGAAGGTTGCTAAGAAGCTAAGCAACCCCCGTCCTTCCTCCCCTGCTTGCCCCTCCATTTTTTTCACCTTGTAACACAACCCATAGTTCCCACTAGAGGTTCATGAGTTAAATAGAATTGTTTCATTTATAAAATACCTAATACCTAATCGATTCTATTATAGAAACCCAAAACAGATTAAGACACTTCCCTGGAGGACTAATATTTAAGGCTTTATATTAGATCTTCAAAAAAAATTTTAAGACTGCACAAATTATCTGAGCCACCTCTTTAGAGATGTTTATTGCAGGATAAAATTATACAGACTCTTGGTCAGTGGCACTTAATTGTATGTGACATGCCTGACTAAAGGAGTTACAGCTTAGATATAAAACCATACTGAGCTCAAATTTGGCTAAGAAGGGCCCATCATTCATTCATTTCTACTTATCTCTCAGTATAATAAATGCAATAATCTTCCAATAAATAAAGATGGAGCTATGAGTAAAAGTCTGAGAAACTTGTACTCAACTACTTCTGTGGGTAACAGCGATTTCACACATTCATATCCATATGAAAACTTCTTTTCACAGAGAGCAGATAACCAGAGGCTGTGCTGTTGGTCACGTACGTATTCCCGTCCACTGTAATTGTCCTGCTGACCACTGTGTGGGTGGGTACTGTCTCTTTTTTCCCTCTCCTCTGTTCTTCCCTCTGGGAGTAAGTTTCCTAAGAAAGAAACATTTAAGATAACAAAGTTGTGATTTCTTTGACTGTGGAAATGCTGTCATGAATAAAGAAATTTAAAAACATTCTCATATTTCTCCTATGATACATAGTTCTAATTCTGCAGCATAGTTTAATTTAAAATAGCCAGAAGCAACTTGGTTAAGATCTACCTCTGAGTAAAAATGTCATCTTTGGTCACCAAAATTTATCTGGGATGGATTTTATGGCTAAATTGAAGCAAATCTGGAAGGCAGGGAAGCCTGACTAATCACGTCTATGGTGCCATTAAAATCAATGTTGAAATTCATTTCAACCTGTGAACTAAAATGCTGTTCATTACAGTTAAGATGTAAGTCATGATTTAGAAAAAAGCCTTAATAACAAAAGTTTGCAAAAGAGTCATACTGTTCCTTCTCATGGAAAAATTAGTATGCATTTGAGACTTACAAATGGGACTCAGTCTAATATCTGGCAGACTTGCTGTGTACAAGGACTTTGAAAGGCCTTGTAAGCAAAAAACAACTTAACATGTACCCAGGACTTCATGTGTACACTTGGCATCTATACTGTAAGACCTGGGCCCCTTTATTTGCATCCCTGACATACACGATCAGCTTTCAGCCCTGCCCCTCAGTAACAAGCTGCAAGTGGCCATGAAAGGAGCATGCCCTGCCACTTCTCATGGTTTGGTCCCCTCCTGTGCACTGACTAGCTTGTTCACAGCATGGGCTCTATTAAAATAAAGACTTACTGGGGCCGGGGATTTAGCTCAGTGGTTCCGGTGCCTGTCTTGCAAGCGCAAAGACCCGGGTTTGATCCCCGGTAACCACATAACAATACTGGGTGTGGAGACTCACGCCCAGAAGCAGTCAGTATTACATACCACAGTGCCAGGTGTGTTGGCTCACGCCTGTAATCCCAGCACTTGGGAGGCAGAGGCAGGAGGATTGCTGTAATGTGAGTTGGAGGCTGAGCTCAGGGTCAGCCTGAACTACAAAGCAAGACCCTGTCTAAAAAACAAAACAAACAAACCAAAAAACCCCAAACAAACAAAAAACAATAAAAAAATAAAGACTTCCTTTGGTGTTCCTGTGATAATAAGTATGCTTACGGATTATGGTCGCATGCAGGATTTCACCTTTTCCTTTGAGCTTTACTTTATCTCCATTTTATAGGTGAAGAAATCAAGATTCATCATTTAAACAACCAAGGTAACTAATCCAGATGAGGATTCAAGCTGGTCTTATGGAAATAATAACAATTTTTAGGGATAACTCAGAGGTATGAGGTATGGCTACTTGAAAGGCCTGTGAACTAAAATGCAGTCAGTGAGTGAGTTGAGTTCAGGGACTATCGGGAATTTAATTTTCAGTCTGGTGAATTAGAAGTAACACCATGAAATCTCTGAATCATCTGCTGGGCTCTTGGTGATGTGAACTTGCTTCAGTGATAGATGAAGATTTCAGAATCACTCTCTTTGAAAGATGCTTGAAATATGCATGGGAATCAGAGAGTTTTCCAAAAGAAGAAAATATTCTCAAACAAAGACTTTGTGAAAATTACACATCTGAGGGAGAGGGTTGACCAGAATCTTTGAAGGTGGGGAAGAGTGTCAGATAATGCTGCTTTGTCCTAGAGAAGTAGACATGATACTGAAAGAAGAAATGTGTTAGAAGCACAGGAGTGCAGGGAAGGGGGCTCTGAGGCCAGCCACGAGGGGCTGTGGTTGACTGTGCACTCTGTCCAAAGAACTGACTAAGATGAATGTAACTCTGCTAATAAAATGAAAGAAGTATTATGCATTCCCAAATCCTTTAGAAGCTCTTTCTACACAGTCAACAGATTGCTTTGTGGAATTACCTGAGCTCTGGTATTCATTAGAATCAGAATTTGTTCACCAGCATGGTGCAGAAGGTGAGGCATGGAAGATGAAAATAAAACAAGTGACCTCATGTGCTGATCAGGGAGGAAAGCACTGCTCTTTTACAGTAGCCAAGGAGAGCCGGGCTCAGTTCCCCTGCGGATATTCCCAGTTACACAGGCAAGATCGGCACATGGTGTGTCTGGGGCAAAATGTACCAAAAAGAAGGTAGAATCGTCACTGCACAGAAAGTCATTTTCAAGGATTCAAGCTGGACTTATGGAAATAATAACAATTTTGCACATACCATTTTTATTTTATTGCACATACCATTTTCTTTCTTTAACTCCCTAAGTGGCTCTTCCTGTTGGCATCCAGCATTGAGAGGGTGAATGAGATTCTTCCTTATAGAGATCAGTCTTAATAAGAACAAAAAACTAAGTTCAAAACACAAAGCCTTCATGACTTTAGTAGATTTCTGCCATGATCCACTTTAGTGGGAGCCCTGAGAGCTTATAGGCAGACACTTTCAGATGGGTGAAGTTTAGGTGATGCTGTGATGTACTAACATGACTCAAAGATGAGCCAGGGGCCAGGCATTTAGCTCAGTGGTTCTGGTATGTACAATACAGGGCATGGAGACTCACGCCTAGCAACAGTCAGCACCACATACCACAGTGCCGGGCGTGGTGGCTCACGCCTGTAATCCCAGCACTCGGGAGGCAGAGGCAGGAGGATTGGTGTGATGTGAGTTTGAGGCTGAGCTCAGGGCCAGCCTGAACTACAAAGCGAGACGCTGTCTCAAAAACAAAACAAAACAAAACAAAAAATATGAGCCAGTTACTGCTATTCTTCCTAGTTGGGTTTCCATATTTATAATTTACACTTTATCTCTTCCCGAAGGGATTTAATGTGCCCTACATAATTATATTCATATAAAAATGGCAATTAGGATATTTAAAAGAGTCCAGAAGTAATCTAAATGGTACGGGAGGACAGGCTTCCAGACTGCCAAAATGTGTCTTTTCTTGTAATTTGACACTGATTTTGCCTCAGCTTTGTGTTTCTTAATTGGCCAAACTGAAATAGTTTGGATCTAATTTTTTTATTGTTGGTTAAAATAATTATTCACATTTCTCTAGAGTCAAAACTTTCCCAGGAACCAAAATCTAGGAAGAAATTGCCTTATGTTCTTCTAACAGTGGTTTGGAGGAAGCAGGACAGAAGATATTTTTTCTTGTTTTTATTAGTCCATGTTTTTGGTATAAAATCAATATTCCCTGTGAGTTGTTGGAACATGTACCTAACACATCTTAATTCTTTCTGTGCCCCCTTCCCATCCCTCTTCCCTCCCTTGATCTTGTGGTTCCCTTCCCATTTGTAGAAGATCTATCTACCTATTTCCTGTTGTCTTTTACTTTGCTCTTCAATTAATTTATACTTTGGTTTTCTCATGTAAGAAGAATCATATGATTTTTAAGCTAGTAAATCTTATTTAGTTCACTTAACATTATGGATTCAGGTGCATCTATTTTCCTACAGGTGAGTCAAATTTATCCTTTGTAGTGGAATAGTACTCCATTGTATAAATACTATATTTTCCTTATCCATTCATTTCTTGGGTTGTTTTTCATTGTAATTTGGTAACTGTTTTGTTTTTAGCTTTCTTTTTATTTTAGCACTTTTGTATTTTCCTAGAGACTATCAAGATTTCTTGTGGTGGATATGATACTCAACAATCACCAGAGTCCCTTATATTCTGATTCGGTGTTTCAGGAAATATTTTTTTAGTTTATTAGTGCATGTGGGTAGTACATAATATTCATATCTCTTGTAGGAAGCTAGTACATGTTTATAACACATCTTAATTCTCTTTTTCATCCCCTTTCCTTTCCTTCCCTCCTTCTGCCTTGTATACCTTGGTCTCCTTCCTTTTTTTTTTGGTACATGTATGCAGCACATAGTGTTTACATTCCTCATGCAGAGTTGGCGCATATCCATAACATATCCCAATTCCTTTCCTCTCCATTCCTCTTCTCCCATCTGTTGATCCGCTTTTACAAATGATCTATTTCCCTACTTCCTTTATTTATCTTTTATGCTACTCTTTATTTTATTCTGCTATCTTCATGTAGGAGAAGAAATAATTCAATATTTTTATACTTATACTTTTTCCTCTACTTCCTGAAATGTTTTCTCAACTATCTATTTTCAGTAATTACAAATCTTAAACTATATAAAGATTTTTTTACTACTTCCATTTTAAATTTATTACATATTTAGTGTTCTTATTCAAACTTATTATATTTTTAAACTCACTTTGTTATATTAAATATAATCTCTTTAGACCCTACTACTGTTTATTCTTTTATCATTTAAACCTTATATTCTTTCTAAGGCCTCAAACAATTTCCTGAAACTTATTTTTGGTTTTATAAATCATAATTTAGTTTATAAAATTTATTTATTCTTTTAAGAGTCAGGAAGACAATATTTCTTTCATTTGAGCTTCAAAATATCTTTATTCTTTTCCCCTTGTCCTTTTTCCCTCTTCCCACCATCTTTCTCTTCCTCTTCTCTCTCTCTCCTCTTTTTCTTCTTTCTTTCTTTCCTCTCCCTTCTCTCCCACACAGGATATGTGAACTATTTTCTATTCACCCTACACCTGTAGGCATTAAGACCTCTGTTGTATACCACATGATATGAAAAATGTCTTACTCAGATGCAGTTATTCAGTGAGGCTCTATTAGCAAAAGATGGTCTCAAAGTATATTTATTTGATTATCTTTATGATTTATCACTATGTTTATAGATTTATTAGAAGGAGATCATGAGGATGAATAAAAATTCATATTTGGGTTGATTCAGAGATTTGGGAGAATATGATGGAGAAGGCTTGCTAATTTTCCAAGTTGATGGAGATACATCTTTTTTATCTGTATTACTGGTGCTAGACGAGAAGGGTATCCATTATCAAAACCCATCTTCTGCCTATTTCCTAGTTGGCAGGCACTTCTTATTTAGTGAAGTAAAATGCAGATAGGAAGACATTTCTTTCTGAAGCCAGCTCCATTCTTTGTAGTTGATCAAAATTCTTCACTCAGGAAGTGAACAGGGCACTAGAAATGTCATGTTTCATTGTATGTGTTTACTACTTTTAAAATATATTTGTGTATATTTCTTGGTGAGATTAAAATAGTGACATTGAATTTCAAAATAGTGTTCACCTATTAGTGTCCTTAAATTAGAGAAGGTAAAGGAGTTCACTTTTTAGTGTTGGGCAGAAAATTATACTTATTATTTCTTATAAGATTAATTAAAGTTGGTAGGAAATGTTTTATTTGCTCATCTTGAGAAGCTGTTTACAGAAGTCTATAGCAAAGGACCTTTTATTAAAGATGTTTTTATTTTATGACGCTGATTTTTGGTATGATTGTTGATCTCTATTGGAGACCCCACAATGGCTCTCAGTCTTCTATTTGGTGCTATGATGAAATGGAAGAAGAAAGACACAGAAACAGAGTTAAAGAGAAGTGCAGAGCCAGGGTGGTCAGTGCTAAGCAGCAAGGACTTGAGCAAGCAAAGGCTCTGAATACCTACAGCCATCAACATCAATTGGTAACATCACAGGCAGGCTGAGGTAAAGGGGCTATGTGGGCTATGGACATACTGCTGAAACAGGCAAAGCTTGTAAGGAAGAGACAAAGCATTCTTGCCTTAGGAACAGAACAGGCAAAATATAGTTTAGAAAGAAATTAACTTTGTCTTTTTAGTGAAGAAGGTTTAACGCTGGAATTTGGGTAAGAGTTACTCTGACTTGCTACATAGGTGTTGGCCAAATTCACTTGTCTAAATAAGCCAGTTTCAGAATTAACCCTTTAGACACATCGCCTACAGTCTGCTTTGGGCATAATCAGTGAGGTAGTCTGCCACAGATCTCTTGTCATTATAGCCCTAACTGAGAGGCTTTCTTGAAATCTTCAAAATAAAAGGAATTTGTCTTGACCTATAATGCAATGAAAATGCTAATCAGTTCATTAAATTCTTTTGTTTACCCGAATTTCTTAAGGCAATCAAATTCTTGGTATTTGAAACTGCTAGTTTGACATATTTTTTCTGGTAGTCTTCAGGATATCTGACAGAAGGAGAGATTTTTATTTAATATATCCACTTTTATATGAGCTACACAGGTTTAGCATTTGGGCAAATGATGCTGGGTCTGTGGGAGTTTCTCTGTTTGGATTGTCTTGTTACTTGTCACATTTGTCTCACTTATGCTCAAGCTGTGACATATTTATGCTTTTGCCACTTATTTTTTTCCCCAAAATTTGTACCACGGAATACAATTTCCCAAAATATTTCCCTTATTGCTGTTCCTTGTTACTGAACCTTCCATGCAGAGCTATCATTTAGAAACAGAAGCTTTATGAGTCATTTGGAAACAGAAGTGAATCATTATGAATTATTGAGTGATTTAAGTCAAAATGAAACAGATGGCTTCTGGGGAGATCTTCCCAGGAGACATACAAGACATGTGTTCCCACACAGTCAATAGGTAAGGTGCTGACTTCCTCCTCTTCTTATTTGGTACATGTATTAAGAGAACTTCTCCACACAGAAGATTTTGAATAAAGAATTGTCAGGTTTTTTTCTTTTAATTAATCTCCAGTGGGAACAGTAGAAATTTTTACCCCACTGTAAGTGGCTTAGGCCTATTGTATTGTTTGCTCTAATAAATAAATGGACCACAATAAATTGATGTTGATGACATTAATATTAAATTTGAGAAGGCAATCATTTCACATTTTTGCACTTTTAGGTGATAATGCTACAAGAAACTGAGTTTAAATATTTAATAATATTGATCCTTAAAATATATTTAAAGTATTTATCATCCAGATAACAATTAATATTGTGAGAATGAAAGAACTTGCCAAACTGTTTTTCATCTGCTCTGCAGAGAAAGTCCTGGAGAGACTACTTGCAGACTGATCTAATAGATTCATTTTTTTCTATAGATGAAAACCTGGATTAAACTCTGGTAAATTTGTTACTTATTATCCTCGTGTAATTATCAAATTAACATTACAGAATATGGAATTAGCTTACTTATTAAATTGATCTTACACAAAAATGAATTGTATTTTACCAATCAATATATACATACTGGCCTTTATGGTCTTTTGGAAATTGAACCAGTGATGAGAAGAGTATTGTCTTAACGTATCAGTTCAGCAGCTTGTGATGTTTGATATAATTTATTGTTGTTATTATTATTATTACTATGCCTGAAAGTCTGGAAATGAAAATATTGCTTTCATGGATACTGTAGGGATTAAAATATTTTCATTTATTTTCCATGCTTCCATATCCTGGGTGAAATACTTCTCAATGAAAATTGTGACCAAGAACACACTTAGGGTCAAAAATACACAATCTTTTGTTCCCTAGAGCTTGAGTTAGGAAGTCTTGTAGCTATTGAGTCATGATTGTATCATTACTAATTCTTATAATTTACTGGGCCCAGTTGGAATGGACCAAGAGAAAGAATAGAGGCACAATTATTTTATTAGGAGAATCAACAGGTTTCATATTTCCTTGCATCTAAGAAACAGGAGGATTTGGGAAGAAGTTAGTTGAACCATCATATAACTATTATCTACATTGGAGAGAATGGCATTTGATGAATGACTGCGTGTAGGAGAAAAATGACCAATGGGGAAGATATTTAATGCAAAACTGTGCAGCGTAGATCCTCTCTGAAGTGTTGTTAGAGATCATAAAGAACCAGATTTCTGATTCAGTGTCATCTTGTAGTAAAAATGGACAGGGTATTATAGCAATTAGAACTTTCAGGGAGGATTAATAATATTTACCTTACTTTTCTGGCTTAGTGCCTAAGTATTGATCAGTTTTCTAAGGTTTTAAATAATTTTTTATTTAAATATTTTAAATGCAAATATTACAATTGCTATAGAAAAATGTAAAACACACAAATGTACATCTTTTTTAATGTACTTAATAAAAAGATAGGACATTTAAAAAATGATTTGTGGGCTGTGGATGTAGCGCAGTGGTTTCAGCATCTGCCTTGCAAGTGCAAGGTCCTTAGTTCAGTCCCCGGAACCACATACAACAATGTTGGGTGTGGTGACTCATGCCCATCAGCAATCAGCACCACACACCACAATTCTGGGCCTAGTGGCTCATGCCTTTAATCCCAGCACTTGGGACACTGAGGGAGGAGGATTGCTGTGGGTTTGAGGCTTGCCTAGGCTACATAGTGAGCTGAGGACCAGCCTGAACTACAAAATCAAGAGCTTGTCTCAAAGAGAGAGAGAGAGAGAGAGAGAGAGAGAGAGAGAGAGAGAGAGAGAGAGAGAGAGGAAGATTTGTAGGTGGTGGAATCTCAGACAATTTTGGACTCTTCCCAGTGTAGACTGCGATAATTCCACAGGTTTAGAACAGTCTTAATTTTAAAGATCATTGAGGTTTTTGCTAAAACAGTTACAGGACAAAAGTGAAATCAAGTTGAGAACTGTGAAGACTCTAGTCCCATAAGTAGAGCTCATATGTAGCACTATGTCCCAATTCTTGTAGCTTAAGGATTACCATTTGTTTTCCTTCTTAAAGATCAGACTTGGGAGTTGTCCTTAGCTACAGGTTTGTGTTCACTTCTTTTGGGTTGAACAAGAGGCTTAGTGATGAAAAAAGAAGATTCAATGCAGGAAGAGGCAAATGAAATGAATACTGGGTCGCAATACCAACAAAATTATGAGGCAGATACAGTAAAGCAACCAAAATAATAATGCTGAAGGTCTTGCAGTTTACAAAAGGTAGAATTTCTCAACAAGTAGAATATTAGTTCCAAGAATAAGCTGGAAAACCTATCAGTAAGAGGACATAGACAGAATTTTGATGTTTATTTAATCTTTATGTAAGTGCACATTAACTTTGAACTAGAATCCAGACTTTACACTTGGAATCTAGATCACTTGCCATGAGACAGCTACAGTTATAATCACCTGGCTTTTGGTAAATTTTGACTTTTCTGTTCTTCAAATTATTTTACAGAATAAGTTACTTTACTTCATTACTTAACACAGGCTCCAAATGTACAAATGTATGTGTTAAGATTCTTAATCTATCAAACTGACATCAATTGGAATCAAATGTTTTTGACCAACTAGTATAATGTAGCTTTATTTTTCTATGTAGAATAGAATGTTGTCTCCTCACAACTCAGCTTTATTATTTAACTAGTCACTTTAGGAAAAAGCATAACAGATGCATCTTAGCTAGTGAACTTAACCTTGACAGGATTTATCAGGCATTCCAATGATTAATTCTAGGTATTAATAACATTGTTAGTGCTTAGATTTACAACTGCAGTATAAAGAGAAGTGGATCAGCATGCTTCTGATGTAATTGATGGAGTCCAATGATTTTTCAGTTTTTCTCTTTGGATGCAGCATTTGCATATAATGTAATGCACAAATCTTAAATAAGAATTCATGAATTTTTACGAGTGTATATACTTGTATAACTCAGATCTCTTTATCACCCCCTCCCCCAAGTTATGGAATGCCTTTTCATAGTGAATCTTTCACTCATGCTAAACGCACTGTTCTCATCTTTCTCCACCATATAGCAGTTCTGTCTACTATTGAATTTCACTATAATTGGAATAATTTGACATGTATTCTTTTGTATAACAATTCTGCTAAGGTTTTCATGACAGCATGAAACAGATTAAATGACTGAAGCAATGAAAATTTATATTATTCTATTTCTGGAAGCTGGAAATCCAGAATAAAGGAGTTTGTAAGTTTGGTTTCTTTTGTGGTCTTCCTATTCAGTTTGCAGATGGTTACCTTTTCTCTGAGATCTCTGATGTTTGACCTGGACCTGTCCCCTGAGTCACTATGCCTGGTCCTCAACTCATAATTTTCCTATTTTATTATTTGATATTAGACATTATATTATTTTGTAGATGAACTTGTAGTTTTAGACGACAATCTCATTGAAATAGAGGGAGATAATAGAGGAAAATAAGCTCACACTGGATGAAGGATCATTTGGTTCTTTGGTTGACTTGTTGTCTGTGAGCTACTTGTTCTCCTAAGGATACAAGCTGTTGGGTTGGGGCCTACCCTTATAACTTTATTCTACCTGTTCACCTTATTGAAAGCTCTATCTTCAAGTATGGTCACTTTCCAAAGTACTAGTGGTTAATCATCCATGTATAACTTGAATAAATGTAGTTATAAGTTACCCAAAAATGTGATATTGAAGAGAAAGAAGGAGTATGTGTATGACTTCATATTTCTGGTTTATTTTGGGTGTTACTTTAAATAACAAACACATGAGAAAGAACTGTAATTAAAGTTGGCCTAGCTAAAAATTGGACAGTCAATTGGAAAACTATGATATTAGATCTCTATCTAATTCTACTCAGCAATATAAATTCCAGATGGATAAAAATTATATTCTAATTATTTTTAATCAAGCACATACTTATTTTTATAAATATATGTTAAAATTTGTAACAGAAATATTAATCACTTATTTCATCTTTCTTCTACACTTCTCCAATTACTGTTGCCTATGGAATTTTATCCTCAAGAATTTCAACCATTCTAATTTTTATTTCAAGGTAACTTGGGTGTACAGCTTTTCCTTTTATTAAAATCAATTTTAGACACAATTTATTACTTTCCTATCAAGGTACATGAGGACGTATTATGAAATACTTCTTACTCTCCTAAACATAGTAAGATCAAATTTTACACTGAGTAAGTCAGTGTATACATTATTATGATGTATAGCTACTTCTCACTCAATAAGTACAGTACTTTAAATTTATACTCCTTCATCCAGTGTTAGCTTTTTTGCTCTATTATCTCCTTGTATTTCCTTGAGGTTGTCATCTAAAATTACAAGTTCATCTAAAAAATAATATAATGTCTAATATCAAATAATAAAATAGGGAAATGATGAGTTGAGGACCAGACATAGTGACTCAGTGGGCAGGTCCAGAAGACTGACAGACTGGGGATGGAATCTAGCCATGAGATCTTGGGAATATTATCTAACTTTTTAACATATAAGATATTGTATCTTGGTTTGTTCACGTGAAAAATTAAAGTGGTAGTAAATATAACTTGTGAAATACTTATCGTGCACTAGGAACAACATATCCTTGATTTCATTAATTCTAATATCAAAATTATTTTATCTTTGTTTTGGAGAGGGAGAAACTGAAACTCAAAGAGGTGACTTCATGGTTTATAACTAGGAAAGCTGAACAAAACTAGAATTTAAACCAACACAACAGCAATAAAAATACATTTGCAATCTTGTCTTTTAAGGGACCACTGCCATTTAAATGAAACAGAACAAAAAATGTTTTACATAGCAATTAATGTATGAGAAGTAGTCACTTGTTACTATCATGTTTTAACTTTTGCTTTGCATGTCAATTAACATGGAGGTGTTCCGGTGATGACACTAGTTATTAACTTCATGCAGTAATATTCCTCTTAGTGTCAAGATAAGTATGATTTGAATTTTATTACATTTTATACATTTTATTATATTTAGTTTCATTTACTTTCTGACAATATAAAGATGTTACAGACTTTATGATCCACACAAACTTGAAATATACATGAGCAAACAGTCAACTGAGGTAAACACAGGTGTGATGAAAGTATTCAAGGATATCCAGTGCAATTCTGGGACAATTTGGAAAGACTTCAAAAGCAATTTCATTACTGAATTCTGAAGGTAAAGAAATCGGTATGCAGCCAAAGAGATAAGGAGTGGAAAAACCCATGGGAAAGTTCTAGACAGAGTAATATATCAGGACAGATAGTATCTAAAACTTAAAAATATTTTAATACACTCAGATTTTTTGTATTTGTTTTAGTCCTTTTTTGATATATAAGAATCCATCTGATAACCTCATGACTTAAATTTTGGGACTGTTCATTTTGTCCATGCATCTGCAGTGTAGATAGAGTTTGGTGAGAATGTGTGCATACAGTCCATTCTGTTGTACAGGAAAACCTTGGATTGTGAGTACCTTGTTCTGTGAGGGTTCCATGAGACAAACAAGTATTTGTAATAAAATTTATCTTGATAAATAAATGTCACATGATCACAATTCAGCCAGCCAGTGGATCTTCTCTCTGTATCTCTCTCCCTGCCATTATGAGTGACCAACTCTTAATAGGAAGGAATTAGCAAGAAGATCTTGTCTGCAGAGGACGAAAAGATGGGAAATATCTTATTCCATATGAGATTAGGGAGATGTGTAGCCTAAAAGTCTTAACTAAAGGAGGATTATTGAAATCACCAAAGAAAACATATGAAGAGAAAAAAAAAACAGGAAAAAAAAAAGATGCTGAGAAAAGAAAAAAAAGATGAGAAAAGAAAAGATGTGGAGAAATGTTATAGTTTAGTGAGAATGACTGTCATCTAAATGAAAAACTCTACATACATCTTCAGAAATTACAGAGAAAAGCACACACACCCATATCCGTGGCATAATTAGAAAATTGAGAATATTGTAAATGTTATTTACATAAAAGGGAAGGAGATTCTAAAACCAGCAAAGGCAATCTTGAAGAACATAGCAACACAGAAGTCAAATGAAGGCTTCATGAGAAATAGAAGGCACAGTGCTTGGTAATGGAGAAATATAGATTTAAAAAAAAAAAAATCAGTTTATTGGAATTCTGGAAATCCAAAGTTGATGCTTTGAAAGTTCAGGAAACTTAAGGTAATATCCCTTGCTTCCTGGAAATTAAGAGAACTTAGTAAAAAAAAAGGGAGGGAAATGAGAAATGGTCCTCTAATTTACCAAAAGAGAATTACTGAATAAAAAGACAAAGTAATCTTTTCCTTCATAAATAGAACCTTTTGGGGAAGAAATTATATTTTATTATGCCAACAGAAGAGGGTGCTCTTAAACTAAGAAAGCTAATAAGTCGCTAAATGTTTCACATCTTTCAACTCACTTATTTCTTATTGACAGTCCAGTGAAATATAAGACATTTAAAAGATTTAAAAATAAGAAAACAACTGAAAACATAAAAGTTACTATATGAAGAAGTTAGAAAATAAGTATTAAAACATTTTTTATTGATGAAAATTCTAAAAGTCCATAAAAATAATAAAACTGAATTAAATAAACTAATATATTAAAAAAAATTCCGTTCAGAAACTCAAAAGTTTGTAAGAGGCAAAAGCACGAGGGATAAGTAAACTACAGAAAGAACAAGAATCATCTCAGGAAGAAAGACTAATCTGAAAGCTTGTAAGAAATAACAGAATCAATGGAAATTGTTAAAAGAAGCATGGAAGAACATGCTCAAGAGAATTAAAAAAAAAAAAGATAGCCAAAAGAATGAAATAAAATAAAGAGAAAGTGGAACAAGGAAAAAGAGATAGCTGTAGAAAACAGGCAAAGATGATCTCCTATACATACAATTGGAGTCTTTGAATAAAAAAGGCAACAATGGAACATAAATATTACTTAAAGTTTCAAGTCAAGAAAACTTCTAGAAGTAAAAGTATCTGAATCTATATGTGGAAACTGACCTGGCAAAAGTGACCTAGAATGGTCAACTCAGAAATATATCCAAGTTTGATAAAGAAAATAATCTCTAAGCTTCTCAGGCCAATGAGCCAAATACCTTTTTGTTGTTGTTGTTACTGGCGATCAAATTCAGAATCTTGAGCTTTTGAGTCAGGCACAGTGGCCACTGAGCTAAATCTCCAGCCCTGGGCCAAATAACTTAGAGAAGAGAGATATAAAACTGAAATCAGAGTTCTTGATAGTAAGTGTCAAAGCAAGACAACTCTGGAACAAAACATTTTGAAAAGCAAGACCAGAAATTGTGAGTCAAAGTTTTTGTATCTAGAAAAGTTACTCACCTACTACCATGGATGTACAAAAAGTTTTGAAAATATGAGAATTCAAGGAATACATTATCCACAAACATAACTAGAAGATGAGCTTTCGTCTGCAAAAAATATGTGGAGAAACCCTGACAAATGCACTGACTACATATATTTCAATACAGACTTAAAGGTGGAGAAAGAATATATAAACATCATATGCTTTTGAAAAACATGCTTACGGAGTTTAAAGGGAACAAAATAAAGCTTAACAACTCAATGGCAACATATTTTCCCTTTATGATAGTCTAAAATTTTCCACTAATAATGGAAAAATAGTAGGTGAGCTCAACAGATTTAAATAACTCTCATTTGGTACTGAAGTTCTTTTTGCCAGTTGGTGTTCTTCTAAAAACTGTGTTAATTCACCTAAAACATTGTGTGGGAGACTGCTCAGCATTGTCATAGGCCCAGGCGATGAATCAGTGAATAAACCAGACAAAGGTCACTGCCCCAGAAGAGCTCCCTTTCTTTAGCAGGAAGCTGGAATGATAACGAACAGGGAAAACTAAATTTAAAATGTACATAGAATGTGAGAAGGAAGAAACCGCACAGCTGTTTAAGGAAAACTGAAAATGGCAGGGAGCGGGGAATTGGAACACCTGACAAATCCGAGTAGAAAATAGGGTTGGAGACAATTCAAAAATGGGCATCTGAAATGAACAGATATTTTTCAGAGGAAGAAGTAAAAGCAGCTAAGAAGCATATGAAGAAATGCTCAACATCATTAGTCATTCGAGAGATGCAGATGAAAACAACACTGAGATTTCATCTCACTCCACACAGAATGGCTGCCATTTCAGATTCAGCCAACAGCAAATGTTGGCGAGGATGTGGAGAAGAAGGAACCCTTCTCCACTGTTGGTGGGAATGTAGACTCGTACAACCC
>PVIR01031170.1:0-19674 GCA_004026965.1 Petromus typicus | reverse complement strand
AACTCACATCACAATCCTCCTGCCTCTGCCTCCCGAGTGCTGGGATTACAGGCGTGAGCCACCACGCCCGGCACTGTGGTGTGTGGTACTGGTTGCTGCTGGGTGTGGGTTATGTGGTTACCGGGGAATCGAACCCGGGCCCTTGCGCTTGCAAGACAGGCGCCGGAACCACTGAGCTAACTCCCCGGCCCGAACATACACAGAAATTTTCCCTTTGTTCAGTTACATAAGATGTAACAAGCATTAAATATTTGCTTATACAGATACAACATACACAAAAACAGACACCACTAAGAAAAAGTCATTTAAAATCTTTGTTAAGTGGAAGGATTAGGGTAAAGAAGGCATCACATGGGGCCGGGGAGTCAGCTCAGTGGTTCCGGCGCCTGTCTTGCAAGCGCAAGGGCCCGGGTTCGATTCCCCGGTAACCACATAACAATACTGGGTGTGGAGCAGTGAAAGAGCAGCAGCAACCAGTACCACATCCACAGTGCCGGGCGTGGTGGCTCACGCCTGTAATCCCAGCACTCGGGAGACAGAGGCAGGAGGATTGTGATGTGAGTTGGAGGCTGAGCTCAGGGCCAGCCTGAACCACAAAGCGAGACCCTGTCTCAAAAAACCTAAAAAAAAAAAAAAAAAAAGAAGGCGTCACATGAATAGCATGAAAGTTTAAAACCAAACAATAATATAAAAACTTATGGGATAAAATTAAGTAATATTTAGAGAAAAATTATAATCTGAAATGCCGTTATAAAAATAAAAGCTAAAATAAGACTTTAACAGAACGCCTAATTTTTAAAAAGGGATTTAAATATCCACATCGTTGGTGACAATTTTGTACCAATAAACTTCAAAACTTAGGTGAAACATAGTTTATAGAAAAATTATCTTAAAAAGAAAAAAATCTGGACCTTTCGTAATTATTAGAAAAATGGAATCAGTGGTTAAAACTATTATTGTCTTCCTGCCTTCTACCACGGCACATTGTGCAGGATGGAAGGAGACCTCAGCCTTACCGAACATCAAGACCTCTCTGCAGCTGCAGTTGTGGTGGTATATGTAGGACAAGTCAAAAGGTAGGCTCGAGTGCTCAGAAACATGCCCAGGTTAAAAAGAAGTTAGCCAACAAGGAGAGGATGAAATATTCAGCAAATAGGTCTGGGAGAATGTATTTTCCTTACAGGAAAAAAAAATCCCCCATAAATACAAGAACTTCAGTTAGAATAGACAACCTGGATGTGAAAAATCATGTTTTGATCATCACTGATGCTCAGGGCAAGACACCATGTGCACACCTGTAATTACAGCTAAAAGGCTGAGGCAGGAAGGTTGCAAGTCTAGGTCTATCCTGGGCAATGGAGCAAGACTTTGTCTCAAAAAACTCCTGAGGATGTAGCTCAGGGGAGGAGTACCTAGCATGCATTGAGGCATTGGTGCCTACACCTAGCACCCCCCCAAAAAAAAAGGGTGGGGAGGACAGAGTGGGAAAAAATATAAAGGAAAGACTGACAATTTGACTATATTATAGTCCCTCTCCCCACTTAGTGCTGAGCATTGAACTTAGGTGCTTTTAGTCTATTTTTAATTTTGAGACGTTTTAAGTAAATTGCCCAGACTGGGCTTGAACTTGTGATCCTCCTGTCTCAGCCTCCCCAAGTGCTGAGTTTACAGGTATGCACCACCAGACCTTACTTAAACTTTTTATAATACTAAAATAAGAGCATAATAAAATAAGAATAAAAGGAAGTACTGCTAGTAGGTACTGTGGATAATGGAGTAGTATATGCAAGAATGCATAAAACAATCTCACAGATCAGTACGATGATGTCAAATCAGTCAGAAATGTGGGTCAAAGGGGAGAGGTCTCACGTTCCCTGGATGGATAGAACATTAGAGGTTGTGACAGTGCCACAGTGACATGAGGGTATGAGGAGATTTTCTTGTGCTGCTTGGAGTGCGGTGACTGGTACAACCCCCTTGGAAACACATGAAGTCTAAGATGTGCATGACCTGCTGCCCAGCAGTCTCCATGCTAGAGTCTAGACATGTGCAGAGGAGACAGCAGTGAAAGTCTGAAGTGCTGTCAGGAGGGAAAGTGAATGAATACAGGAAAGAAAACTGTCGACATTTGCACAAATGAGTAGGTTTTTGTCTTCACATGTGAACTTCAAAGTGGAGTATAGAGTGAGCGTATCAGGGGAAGAATAGTGTGTGGCTGACACACAGCTTCTCTGTGGACAATGCACATTTGTACTGCAGGCCTGTGGTGCTGGGGTTGGGGCTCCCTTTGGCAGTGGTTATGGACAGCAGGACCAATGTACGTATAACAAAATGTTAACATTCTGCTTTGGGTGGGAGACATGTGTTACCTGTTGTATTTTAAAAAAAGAGAGAGAGAGAGAGAGAGATGGGCTTGTAATGAAGCAAGGACTATGTTTAGCCAGGCCGTGAAGATGAAGCCACGAAGCACACATCCATCAAGTGGCCTCTAGCTCCTCTCTGCCCTCAGTTCCCTCCATGGCAGTTGCACCGGCCCCTTGCTGTCCTTTGCTTACCTCAATTAGAGCTCCCTTCCCACTTTTGCTAAAAACCTAGGGTACGTTTCTTTTAACTTGACCCAGATCAGAATGTGTCCCAAATGTTCTTTGGAACATTTTTTTTTGCAAGATCCTAGACTGCCTAGACCTTTGGAGCCACCTTCATCTAAAGGCCTTTGAGTATGTCTTAATGTGGGTATGCCCTGATCCAGACCTGGGTTTGTGTGGATGCACCGTGTGCAGTTTGTGCAGGTATGTCCTGTGATGTTCTGCAGATCCTGACTGGAGAGGACTGGAATGCAGTGATGTATCATGGGATTGAATCGCAAGGTGGGGTCAGCAAAGGCATGTTCTCTTCCTTTTATTTCATCGTCCTGACACTGTTTGGAAACTGTATCCTTATGTGGGGCTGGGGTGGAGGTGGTCAGTACAAAGGACACTTCCTGTTGCCACCCCTTGGCTCCCTGAGGTGGACAAAGAAGGGAGAAAGGATTGTCAGTTACGTTAAGTGCAGGTATGGAGGTTCCAGCGTTAGCCCAAGTGATAGGTCTAGGGGCAGCACACATGGCAGCAGATGTGGGAGAGGTGGACCACCATTGTGGCCTACCAGACTTCTGAGGCTCACAGGAACGTGAAAGATTTGGAAGGCTGAAGACAGTAGGGCTTCCTCCCCTTCCGATTTAATAGAGTTTTGGCACTCAGCTTTAAGGACCTTCCTTCCTGTTGAAAATCAGCCCTGGCAGAGAAGTAGATTTGTGGAGGGCTGCAGAGGGGCATGTGCAGGGCCAGGCAGACATACCAGCCAGCGAGCAGAGGCCATGTGGGAAGCATGCTGAGTTCCAGGAGGATCCAGAAGACGGAAGCCACAGGGTTCACGATGCAGGGCAAGATTTAGCCAGGAAAACCAGATGCGAAGATGGTTCTTCAAATGCAAATAGGAACGCAGGCCTTGGAAAGCATTCACAAGGGACATTAACCCTGTGTCAGATCCTGCAGATCCTCCGAGTATATCTTCTACCAGGTTCTCAGGGGTTGCCATACTTCTGGGCTGGGTCCTCTGCTTGGAGCATCGCTGCAGTAGAACTCCTGTGGCATCTTTGAAGAAAAGCCTGAATGGGAATGAATATCTTGTGAGTTATTACAGCCTACCTGCCTGCTCTGTGGGATGGTTTTGGAGCAGAGGGCTTCCTTCCTTAACCAACCAGATACCCTGCTAAATGTCTTCTTGGCCATTGCTGTGGACAACCTTGCCAATGCCCAGGAACTGACCAAGGTAGGTAAGGATGCCACTTGCAGCCTGGTACCAGGTGAGGCTGGGAATTAGTCCAGATCACTCAGAATGAGGGAGGTTCTGGCTGAGTGACACGTGGATAGGCTCCCAGAGGAGCTATGCCCTGGGAAGAAAGCTTGGACAAGGAGGAAGGGTGTCTATCTGGAGGTGTAGACTGGAGAGAGCTGTCCTAGCCTCAGGAGTGAAGGCTACAAGATGTCCCCGTCAGAGCAAGTATGTCAGGGAAGCAGCCCCTAACGATGTACATGAGGTGGACCCTAGGAAGGTCCTGCTCTTAAGATACGAAAGGGCAGTGAAGGGATACCTACAGCGCTGTGTCAGATTCTGGGCATGGCTGAAACCTGGAAAAGCAGTTGGTGCTCTGTCTCAGCACATCTGTGCCACAGCAGGGTGGCTTCTTCTCTAGGTAGCACCCAGCAGGTGCCATTCAATATTCATCTCTCCCCTAGAGCCTGGTGGGGGATGTGATTACACATATCTCTCTTTGTGGTTTTTCTTCAGTTGACATGGTCCCCTACCTGCTCATCCTCACCTCACTGCCTTAGACACTGCTGTTGGCCACCAGGGTAGCTGCAGGCCTGTGCTTTGACTCTGCAATACTGTTGGCCTTCCTGTTGCTGTCGTTAGCTGGGGTCAAGGCTTCATCTTATCTTAGAGTTGTCCAAGATCTGGAGGCTGCGTTGGCTAGGAGAACCCATGTGTCGATAGATGTCAGGATTTCCGGGACCCATGAATTTGAGGTTCCTGACAGCATTGGTGATAAGATCACCAATTGTCCCAGGGTAGGGATAAGCTTGAGTACCATCTCTGGCTCATCTCTGGCTCTAGTGGCAGAGAGCGATGTGGATCTTCACAGCAGTAGCTGGGGTCAGCTGGATAGATAGGTATGATCTGAAGAGTCCAGCAGAAAAGCTCAAAGATATATGTGTACCCACTAGAATGCTCCTAGTACAAGCCTTGGGGACAGTGTTGGACAGAACCAGCCCTCCATTCTGGCTGTATAGGGAAGTCAGCTTTGTTCAAATAGGATGAAAGGAGGAGCAGATTAATGTTTTACCATTAAGTCTGAACTGCATTATATAGACAAATATAAACATCAGGGTAGTAGCTTGGTGCCTGAGGTAGATGCTCAGGGGTGGGGTCCGGGTGCAAGCACAGATGTGGGTCACTAGCTTGTGAGCATACTAGAAGATGGCCTAGTGGAGAAGATCTGAAGCAGGAACTTCAGTTAACTTTCTCGTTGCTGAGTCACAATACGTGACATCCACAAATTAAAGGAGAGGTTTAATTTGGCTCATGTTTTTAAAGGGTTTGGACCATCGTGTCACAGAAACATGGTATAAGGGCATGCATGATAGATAAAGAGGCTTAATTTGTTGCAGCCAGGAAGCAGATCAAGGGAATAGCACCTGAGGAGGACCCAGGGACCATATTTAGTAGTCAAGTTTACAATACTATAATCCACTCAGACATACTCTGGAGGGTTCTTTACCAATCCTCTAGGTCTTTAATCCAATTGGGATGATGTATATCATGATTATTGGTTATTGATATTAGCATATTGTCATCATTAGTGACAGTACATCCCTTATCATCTTGACACTCAAACATATCTCTTTAAATTCCAAGTGAGCACAGTAATAAGTTAATAATCCCACCTAGTATTTTAAAATTACCTTGCATATAACTAAAAATAAAAAATCTTCTCCCAAATCTTAGCAGTCCCTATATTTTTCAAAAGTTCGAGTCCAAGTTTCTTCTGAGACTAAAGGCACACTTTTAGTTGTGAACCTGTGTTAAAAAAAGAAAACAAATTAGTTAATAATTTTAAAATATAGTGGCCCAAGGTAAATGTTTCTATTCCAAAAGGAGGAATAGAAAAAAAACTGGATGAAAGCAAGACTAACACCTCTCAGAGAAAACATTAAGTCTTGTAGCTTTGTATCTGGCACCTAGGACACATGGTAATAAGACATGAATCTTACAGCCTTACTCCTACCCCTGTGACCTCTCTGTTGCAACTCACATGTCTTCTTTCTTGGGCTAGCTCCTAACTTTCTGAATTTTCCACTGCATCTTTTGCTTCATTCCCACAGCTCCAAGCACTCATCTCTCAGAAGTACCTTGCCTGGCCCTCTAGGCCTTTGTTTGAAATCTGAATGGAAGACTTTGTCTCCATAGCTCCTCTATTTTGTATGCCAGTAAAACCAGCATCATGTAGGTAATACCAAGATCTTCCACCAGTACAGACAGTGTAAACATTTTTTTTGCCAGCATATGTGTGACATGTGTGGTGTCTAGTGCAATTGCAAATGAAATCTTGTTCCCAACTGAAACTAGCCTGTGCTGTGTCACATTCCTGTTGACATTCTGGTCTTCTGAGCTCTGACAAGAATCATCCATTAGAATCTCCTTAGAGTATTCTATAAATTCTCTAGCTTGTATCTCTAAACTTTTTCAGATTATTCCTACCAGCCAGTTCCAAAGACTTTAGAAGCACATAGTCAGGTATAGTCACAGCAATGACTACGCTTCTCTGGTACCAGCTTTCTTACTGCTGAGGCATAATACCTTACATCCACAATTTATATGAGAGGTTTAATTGGGTTCATAATTTTAGGCTATTCAGTCCATATTGGCTGGCCTAAAGGCAGAAACATGGCAGAAAAGCATGACAAAGCAGAGATGTTTAGGTCATGGTGGTCAGGAATCAGAGCAGGGGAACTGTGCCTAAGGAAGGAGCCAGGAACCACATGGGTCACACCTTCATGACCCATCTAGACATACCAAGAAGTGTGCTTTACTAATCCCTTTAGCATTTCTTAATCCAGTGAAGTTGGCATCACAATTAATAGTCACACTTTGGAACCATCAGTTTTGAGCCATGGTTGTAGGGGCCCTGAAAGGTACAGAGAGAGTTGGTGTAGTGGGTCATAGGGATCTATATCCACATAGCAGCTGGCTGCTTGGCTCCATGGTACAGAGGGAAGAAAGGGTGCAGAGACTCTAGGAGCAAGAAGTGGTGGTATGAAATGGTCATATAACTCTGAAGGGACAGCTATTTCTGTTTTTCAAACAGGATGAAGAGGAGATGGAAGAAGCAGCCAATCAGAAGCTTGCTCTGCAGAAAGCCAAAGAAGTTGCTGAAGTTAGCCCCATGTCTGCCGCCAACATCTCCATTGCTGCGTAAGGCTCCTAGGAGCAGATTGTGGGTGGTATGGGACAGTAGCAGAGTCCACAACCAGGCCAAACCAGAACCCCCTTCTACAGGCTTCCTCAGAGCTCTCCTTCCTTCAACCAGGGCATATAAGGACATAGTTTTCCCCAGAGCAGAGTTCTAGGGTTCACCCAGGAAAGCAGTGCAGCTTCTTCCTATGCTGAGGATAGGCAGGATGACCTCACATTCAAGATGGGATTGGTTGTGCTGTAATATTTGTTTGCTGTATGGTCTTGGAGGCTCTAGGGCCCTACTGAGACAGAGCTTGGGAGGCAGTCAGGGGTGAGGAGTCAGAATGTTGCTTTTATATATAGCTTTTGAGAAAGATATTTGGTAAGCCAAGGGGTTCTGTGTGGTACCTCTGCAGCCAAAAGACTCAAGGGAGCTTCTAAACATGTCCCTGAGGGTGTGTTGTTTTGGAACAGAGGTCAAGGAGCTTCTGAGATGAGAAGAGTTAGTATGGGGCTAGGGCTGACTCCTGAAGGGTGTTGATCACGCCATTAGGGGGACTGAGGACTTTTGAGCTTGGGCCAAAGCAGCTGTGGGCTGGGGAAGGCAACTCTAAGCAGAGAGAGGGGAAAGCTGGCTGAGCCTGGTCTGCTCTAACAGTAGAGTAGAGGTGTTTCCCTTGGGACTCCACTCAGTCTGTACTACTGAGTGTGTGTCACCATCAGACGAGCATGCTGGTTGTGAGCGTATGTGTGAATTGCTTGGTTTTGAACATGAGAGCGTATGTATGAAAGCTGCATTTGAGTGTGTGT
Source organism: Petromus typicus (assembly GCA_004026965.1). Lineage (NCBI taxonomy): Eukaryota > Metazoa > Chordata > Mammalia > Rodentia > Petromuridae > Petromus > Petromus typicus. The sequence continues at coordinate 11,868 of PVIR01031170.1, read as the reverse complement.
GCACTCTATTGGCCTTGTTATTGCCCTGAAGTTACCATAGAGATGGGCATTTGCAGAGGACTGGTCTCCAAGCCAAGCAGAAAGCTCTGGCCATAGGGAAGATTCAGTGGGAAGAGGCTGCATCCCTCAGAGACCCTTGCAGGGAGCCAAGCAAGCTGTGGACATGGCAGCCCAGCTGCCAAGAGGCTCTCTGATGTGTTGTATTGCTGTTTCCCTTGTCTGGCCAATTTAGTTATTTAGTCATTTGCTAAATGTGACCCAGCAGCCTTGTTGCTTACTCCCTTCACGTGAGTTCTGCATGCTAGTGAGCAGCTGTTTGGTCGCTCAGCTCCTAGTGCATGTGGCCTGTGTGGTATGTCTCTTTTGCACCTTCCAACGTTCCTTGGGTGAGTGCTTGTCCTTGGCCCCTTTAAGGTGGCCAGTTCTGGGAGTGCGAGGAGCTCATCCACTCCCATCTGGGCTAGGGTCTTGAAGAAGAGGGTGCAGGACTCTCATCACAGCGCTGAAAAGTGCACATGCCACCAAAAAGGAAGTCCAGACGCTTTGCCTACCACTCCCAGGCCCTGCTGGAGACACCTTGTGCAGACACAGACCATCTCAGATACAGAGCACGTGACACCAGCCGTTGGCCTGAGCATCATGGGGGTTTCTGGGTGGGAAAAGTGCTTCTGTTCTGGGCATACACAAGTGTGGACCCATGTTGGTGTTGTGGTTTGCGTGGTATGTAGTCAGTACCCTGACATCCCAGGTGACCTGAGGTGACCACAGAGGCCTTCTGGAATGCCTTTGTTGGGGGAGGCCTGTCCTGCTATGTGTGGGCGTGGGTATGAGGCTGCAGCTACCGCTATTTCTTGGCTGTCATGCTAAGACTGCTGAGGGTTAAGATGTCTGTGTTTATTTCTGCAGATTGAGCTGTAGGGCTGGGGACAGAGGCCATCCCATGAGGGCCCCTCATCTTGACCCTGCTCCTTAGAGCCATGTGTGTATTTTGTGGTTTGTGAGGATAGAGTGAGGGTTGCGCCTGAGGTGCCGAGAGGCCTTCAGCACTGAGGCAGGTGATGAACGCTGCCACCTCCTGGATGGTGGTCAGGTCCTGGGGGTAGCCTCCTCAGGCTGTAGGAGAGGAGGGATGCTGGGCTTGATGTTCTCCTGGTTCTCTCTGTGGTGGCACCTTGATGCTCACCAGGGCTTCTATATACTAGCATACATGTACACTGTCTAATACCCTGATAACCTCAGTCATCTCACACATGCACATTCATACACAGTTATAATTTCCACACATTCTCAACTCTTCAACACATGTTGTGACTCACCAGCCCCTGGGTAGGTGGTCTCTTCTCTGCTTCTTACAACTGTATAGACTTTGCCTCTGAGAGAGAAGCGCTTCTCCCACCCGACCCTCACCTTCCTAGGAAGCCAGAGTGAAAGGGTAATGCAGTAAAGAGGCTTCTTGTTTTTCTCTGTACTTTTACATACTCCCTGAGATGTGGCTGGTATTCTAGTCCAGGGGAGGTGGGCTGGTGACTGATCTCATTTGCCCCTGGAGGGGTCATGGTGAACTGGAAGCAGCTGGATTTGATCCTGTGAGCTGAGAGCCTGCAGTGGAGTAGGGACTAGACACTCAGGGAGGCAGATGGACTAGCCATTGCATGGGAGGGTGTTGTTGTGTCCCACAGGTGCCTGGCCACTCATCTTGAAGGTCAGCCGCCCTCTCAATCACCTGCCCAAGTCCTGTAACAAAAGATAGGGCTGTTTGGATTGTAGAAGTGACTGTGGTCTTTCCAAACCCAGTACCACTCTTGGGTCAGCATGGCCAGGTTCACTATTGATCTACGGGCCTGAGATAACTGCTTCTTGTCTTCCAGCCAGTTGGGGTTTGCCATATTCACTTTAGTTTCTTTTCTGCATGCATGGAATTGTTTCTCAACTTTTGTCTCAATCTGGGGGTTTGGTAGGCACCCATCTGATACCACCTTTCTCACCTCCCGCCCAGAAGTGCACTGCAGCCTATGCCTGCACTAACAGGGCATGAGTATCAATAGTGTCTCTCAGAACTCTCTCTTGGTTTTCTCACTTCTGTTTGTGTTTTGTTTCTTGCATGTGCAGCTTTGTAAAGCAAACTCGAGGTACTGTATCTCGCAGCTCATCTGTCTCCAGCGTAAATTCACCGTGAGTCGCTCTGCTACAATACTCCATCTGTGGCTCCATGATTAGTACATACACATACCTGCCCTCCACTCCTCACTCTGCTTTCCCACCTCAGTCACGTGCTTCATGGGCAGCTCCAGGCCCACCTTTGGGTGCCTGGCTGGGGATGGTGGGCACACCCCCTGATATCCCTTCTCTGAGCTGTGCCTCTTTGTTGACTGTCAGTCTGTGTGCAGTCGCTCTGGTGTCTCAGGATCACCTGCTTCTCTGAGTGGATGAGATGCTTTGGGCTCAGTGAGGCCAGGGCATGTGCAGAGATGGCAGGGAGAGTTCTTGGGGGCTGACAGGAGCATTCATGGTTCCCTCCAACTTTTACTTGGAAGGAATGTATCTGTGGTTCTTGGAAAAGTCTGTTTTAACACCAGTAGAACTCACTGTGAGGCTCATGGTACATGGGTCGAGTAGAGCCTTAGCAGTTCTGGGCTGGCCCTTCTTGGGGTGAGACCAGTATAACAGGCTGACCTCTCCTCGGGCAGCTTCTCCTGCAGGATGCTTCTGGGTGGCTTATCCTCTGGGGTTTGTCCTTGAAAGTTAGGCTAGACCTGGCCAGTGATGGCCCCTCTAGGTCAAGTGCAATTGGGCCACCTGTGTGGAGTAGCCAAGTGCCCTCCTTGCATCCTGGTGGTAGTGACAATTATGCCATCCCTCCCTGTGTGTCTCCATGGCAGCCAGCATAACACTAGTCTCAGTCTTCCCACAAACACTGATTGCTGCTGGCTATTAAGGCCCTGATGTCTTATGGGGTAGGAAAGCATGGTAAATCCATGTAGTGAACAAGATGTGGATATGGGTGTGGACAAATTTCTACCAGGGCTTCCTCATATGGCAACAGTTACAAGTAGTAGATGTCTCAGCCTGGAGACCCTTGAGGCCCTTTTTCTGCATTTTTCCAAAGTGCCTCACTGTGTGTGATGAGCTGTCCTTCCTGTCATGACTAGGTTGCCCCTTCATGCTGAGTCAGGGTAGCACAGGAGGAACTTCTCTGTGTTGGCCTAATGAGTCCCTTTAAGTAAGAACTTCCCAGACTGGAGTTGTCAGCCATATTGCATTGGAGACTAGATAGTGGCTGAACTCATTCTTGGGTTGTTTTATAACTTGTGAGTTTGGTAGAGAAGAATAGAATGAAAAACTTGTGCTGTCCATACTGGGCAGAAGTTAGTGGGGTTTGTGTGCCAGACAACACAGGGCAGAGATAGCAACTAGGACAGGGTAGGGAGATTCATACCTACAAGGAAGTAAGGTCCACTGTGAATAATGAGTCTTAGGTTCCATGCAGACGACCTAGTGGTGCAGCTGGGCTGGGGTAGATGTGTGACAGGAGGACCCCAAGGAATGGTCTGGGTGGGCAGGCAGCCTCTGCCCAGTCGGTCAGTGCCCTACATTGCCTGGTAGTTGTGAGAGGGCCCTACCAGCTCAGTGATGCTCTTAGCCCTACAGATGATCTGGTGTCTTCAGCTGCACTTGAGGTGATTCCTGGGCAGGAGCAAGCCCACCTGAGGGGAACAGTGAGGAAAGAGCCATGCAGTCAGACTTTCCAGCTTCTGTGTTTCCCATCTTCACTGTCATTTGCAACAGGTGCTGTGGTGCTGGCCCTAGGCTGTGGCTTCATCTGAGGAGCTTCCTACCTGCTGACCAGGGGCTTAAGAGTGAGGCCCAGCTTGGGCTGCTAGACTGATTGAAAGGCTAGAGGCAGTGACCTCACTGGGCTTACACACCTGGGGAATGTCTGTCCTGGCTCCATTCTATCTCATGCTGTCCAGTACTGCTGAGAGATGGTTCCATTGGGCGGTGGAGCAACCCTGTGGGTCTTTGCAGGGGATCGTTGGGAGTGAGGGTAGTGCAACATCAGTGCTGGGGGGCTGGAAGATGGCTGGTATTAGCCAATATTGGGCCCTCACTCTCTCTTGACCTGTCTACACCACCTCAGCTCTGAGGAGAGGCATAGTGTTTTTACTCTTGCAAGTGCTGTCATGGAGGTGGTTTCCACAATGGAGAAAGACAGAGTTTGCTCTCCATCCAGCCTGAATAGGCTGATGGCAAAGACAGGGGTTCTCCCATACCTAACTGATTGTCTTTGTAGTTAGCCTGTTGGGCTCCACAAGTACAGGTGCAACAAGTGCTCTCCAGGTAACTGGGGTCTAGCTGAGGCCCTGCATTTCTCTAATACTTCACTTCTGCTCTTTCATGTATCTTATACTGGCTCCTTCAGTGACTCACATGGACCCTGAGCAGGTTACCTCCTCTGTGGTGCTTAACCTCCCATCCTCAGAGTGACACCTTTGCAACCTGTGTAGTTGTGAAGGCTATGTGAAGTGTGTGTAGAGCCCAAGGCACTGATGCCACTGCTGTCATTGTTAGTGGTGTCACTGCCATGGCCTTGGCTGTCCAGACACCTCCAGAGGTTGAAACTGAGGCTCTGGCCTCAAATGAAGTTCTACTTGGTATCAGAGGGGGCTGGGACCACCTGCTATGCCATATTCAGCAGAATGCCCAGAACTCTCCATGCATCCCATAGAGCCCTCCGTGTATGTGATGCAGGAGCAGAAGAGATCCTAGACCAGATCTGTGGTTTCCTGTGGAGTGTTGGTCACCCTTGTTGCTCGAGGACTCCAAGGGCCTTGTTTGGCTGTGTTCTTCTTGGAAGGAGAGATGCCCAAAGAGATGAAAGGAGAGCATTGGTGACCACACAAGGGGTTGTCAGCAGCCCCAATCCTGACCTTTGGGCTCCTGGTTATCGAGTCAAGTGGGTTTCCAGACAGGGATGACCATTTCAGGGAGGACCAGTGTTCCCTGGACTGTGTGTGGTGCCAGCCTCCTCCTGAACCCCTGGTCTCCTGGCATACGGCTTTCTTCTGGGAAGTGGGATGGGGACAGCTCTGCACTAGTGCTGGGGCAGGATCAGCTCCCCAGGGAGGCTGCCAGGGAGCCCTGTCTTCCCAGTGCCTCTGCCTTCTCTTTCTTTGGGCCTTCCTGGTAAGCTCATTACCTGCTGGGAACCTGAACCAGTTCCTGCTAGTGCCACGTATCCCCATGCCCTGCACCATGACATTTGGAACTGCTACCCACCTACTCAAGAGTGGCCTTGAGCTCATTCCTTCCCCAGTCTGGTGCTGTTCCTCTGTGCAAGGTCCTGTGGGACACATGAGGGAGGTGGGGCTACAATCTGGTTCTAGTCTTCCCCACCTGATCAGTATCACTGTGCCAGGGGACTTGAGTGCTCCTGCCACCTCTCCCTCCTCCTCGTGCTCCCTGTACCCACCTCACCATCCCTCCATCGCTATGTGTCCATCTGTGGCTTCCCTGCACGGTAGAGTGGCAGGGCAGTAATGCTCATCGCAAGTCTCCCCGCAGCAGGCAGCAGAACTCGGCCCGGGCACGGTCGGTATGGGAGCAGCGGGCCAGCCAGCTTCGGTTGCAGAATCTGCGGGCCAGCTGTGAAGCACTATACAGTGAAATGGACCCTGAGGAGCGGCTACGCTATGCCACCTCACGCCACTTGCGACCTGACATGAAGACACACCTGGACCGGCCACTGGTGGTGGAGCCTGGCCACGATGGACAACAAGGTCCTGTGGGGGCCAAAGCCCGGACTGAGGGCATGGAAGCCATGGAAGCTATGGACCCACCGCGACGGCACCACCGGCACCGTGACAGAGATAAAGCCTCCACCACGCTACCCTTGGCCAGTGAGCAGGACCAGGACAGAACAGATAAGGCAGACACACAAAAGGTGGGCCGGACAGAAAGCACAGAACCAGGGGTCCGGGAAGAGCGTTCACGCCCCCGACACAGCCGCAGCAAGGAGGCGAGCAGCCAGGAGGCCCGGGGTGAGCGTGGCCGGGGCTCCGAGGGTGGCCGGCGCCACCACCGTGTGCATAGGCATGGGCCTGACCCAGGCAAGGACAAGGATGGTCCTGCAGCCAAGGGAGAAAGGCGAGCACGCCATCGGGGCCCCCGTGCAGGGGCCAAGGAAGCAGAGAGCAGTGAGGAGCCTGGGCGCAGGCACAGAGCCAGGCACAAGGTGCCGCAAGCTCAGGAGACCATGGAAAAAGAGGACGAGGCCCTGGAAGGGGACAAGGAGGTCCGGAACCACCATCCCAAGTATGTAAGCAGCCTGATGTGGGCCTGGTAATGGGCGGGGATTAGAAATCAGAGTCCTGTTTTTATTTGGGAGGGAAAAGGGTTGGCCCAGGTGATGCCCCCAGTATCCTGGCTGATGGGCTAAGGTGCCCAGGCCAGGTAGCCCTTATTTCTGCTATTGGACCCTCTCTGGGTAAAATACTCAAAGCTGCTTGGCACAGAGTATGCTCAGCAAATGTCAGACATCATTGTAATCCACCCCAAGAATAGGGCTTAGGGGAAAGCTGTTGTGTTTAGGGCAAACTGACCAAGAACAGAGTGGCCTGACACTGCAGGAGGGTGAGGCCAGAGAGCTGAAGGGAAGCCTGAGTAAGGCAGTGGACTGTGTGGCTATGACAGATAAGCCCCCAGGTCACCTGACATTGCAGAAGACCTGGGAAGAAAAACTTTTTTTTTTTAATCGAAATCTTTATTGGTACATTACATATACACATCATGATTGCATTCAACAATGAGAATTTGTACCAGTATATGACACAATTTAATTCTCATTTTTTCCCATAGCCCTACCCACCCTACCACCCTCAACCCCTGTATACATAAACTTTGTTTCCTTTCTTATTTGTTATAATCTCATTATTTTTCCCCCTTCATCCCATTTTGCTTTGAGTATTTTCTATTTCACAATATATAACATACATTCTAGAACTCATTTATGTCTTTATTTTCTCATGCCAGAGAAAAGATATGATATTTACACATCTGTGACCTATTTATTTCACTTATGAGGATGTCCTCAAGGTACGTCCATTTAAGTATAAATGATTCAAACTTATTATTTTTTATGGCAGAGTAATACTCCATTGTGTAGAAGAACCACAACTTTTTTATCCAGTCTCTAGTTGATGGACATTTGGGTTGTTTCCAAGATTTAGCAATCACAAACTGAGCTGCTGTAAACATAGGTGCACACATGTCACTGTGATATGAATCTTTGGAAGAAGAACTTAAAGGGTTAAAGGCCAGCATCTCCATACTTGCTGACTGGCCACACATCATGCAAAATGAACTAGCTGAGGCTATTTTTGTATTCAGAGCTCTGAGCGGGGCTTTTGGTCTGGTGGGATTCCTAGTGGAGTGGTCCAGGGAAGCATCCTACTCTAGATTTCCTAACTCTGCAAACAGTTCTGTTCTGTATATCTCCATCTCTGTATCTGTATGCCTATTTATAGATATGTGATGCCAGCAGGCTTTTGTGCCTTTGTGCCAGGGACAAGTAGATGAATCCATCTCATACATGCCTTTTGGATCTAAAAGCAGAAGTGTACAGGGTCATAGAAACCATATACAATGACTTAACAGCAGAGGAAGGGTTGAGATTTACTTTCCCTGAGTAGAGTACAAGGAGCTACGTGTTACAGATTGAATAGAATTTTGAGCTCACATCAAGCTCTGATGTGCTCCCCACCCCACCCCCGCCCCTGTACCAAGGATCAAACTCACAACTTTGTGCTTGCAAGACAGGTACAGTGCCACTGAGCTAAATCTCCAGCACTCTGACGTGTATTCTCGTTTGTAGAGAACCTCACTGTGACCTGGAGGCCGGCGGGGTGATGGGTGTAGACCCTGTACATGCACTGCCCAGCACTTGTCTTCAGAAGGTGGAGGAGCAACCAGAAGATGCAGATAATCAGCGGAATGTCACTCGGATGGGAAGTCAGCCCTCGGACCCAAGCACCACTGTGCATGCCCCAGTGACACTGACAGGTCCTGCTGGGGAGACCACAGAAGTTCCCAGTGAGTATTGCCCTGTGCCAGCCAGTCAAGGACCACTTTGAACAGATCCAGCTACTCTTCACTCCTGCTTCTTAGTGGTTGCTATGGGGCCAGCTTGCCTCTTTGAATTTTTCACTCAACTGGAGAGAAGGTCTTTTGCTGTCAGCATCTGTCTTTTGATATCACTTGACTTTCTAGTGACCCAGCAGCAACTGAAAGTTAAGCTTCCTTCTCTTTCCTTCCAGAAATGTTTGTGAGTTGCCTTCTAATGCCAAGCACTTGTGTCTGAGTGCTGGAACACAGAGGAAGCAAGTAGTATTGTCAGAAAGACAGAGTGCAAAATGTTCTCAACCCTTTGGAGTTGCATAAAAGCCAATAAGGACTGTGACCACTTCCGTAACTAAGGCTGAGAGCTGGTGGGTGAGGAGGAATTTTATCTTACCTGCTCATGCATTCCCAAGGTATTTCTTTGAGGCTTCCACAGGAAGACATTTTGCCTGAAGTGTCCTTTCTTTCTTCCCCAACTTTTACATGTGCCTATGAACCAAGCTGAGCAGGCACTGAAGGCATGGATGAATCAGCCAGTCTAGTAGGTAGAAACCTGCAGGTAACAAATCCCTGCTCCTCCTGCAATGGGGATCTCATGAGCACCATGGAGAAACCATTCTCAGGGTACAGGGGAGAGAACAAATAAAGGCCAACACAGTGTGTGGCTGTCTCCTTGCAGTCCATCTCTGCTGGCCACCACTGGTGTACTTTGTCTAGAATGTTTCCATTTTTAAGGTGTCAGCAGGTGCAGTCATACCGTATCGCAGCTTTTTTCAAACTGGCTGCTTTCACTTAACAGCATGTCCTTAAACTCCCTGTATTTCATTGTGTAGCTTGATAGCTTATTTCTTTTTATCTATTTATCTTTTGTTCATTCATGTACCTATCAAAGGATATCATGTCTGCTTTGCTTTTGGTAATTAGGAATAGAACTATTCTAAAGATTCGTGTGTGGACATACATTTTTAAGTCATTGAGGTAAACAGGAGCATGATTGTTGAATTGTTTATTTCTGAAGGAAATTCCAAATTGTCTTCCAGAATGGTTAATATTATTTGCATTTCCACCAGCAGTGAATGAGAATTCTTTTTTTTTTTTTTTTTGAGACAGGGTCTCACTTCATAGTTCAGGCCTGTCCTGAGCTCAGCCTCAAACTCACATCACAGCAATCCTCCTGTCTCTGTCTCCCAAGTGCTGAGATTATAGGCGTGAGCCACCATGCTCGGCACTGGTATGTGGTACTGACTGCGCTGGGTGTGAGTCTCCACACCCAGTATGGTAACCGGGGATCGAACCTTAGCCCTCACGCTTGCAGGACAGGCGCCGGAACCACTGAGCTAAATCCCCAGCCCGAGAATTCTTGTTCCTTATCCTCCCAAGCATTTGGTGTTATCAATGATTTGGATTTTAACCATTCTGTTTAAGTGTATAGTGGTATCTTGTTTTAATTTCCAATTTCCTAAGGACATATGATATCGGACATCTTTTTCTATGTTTAGTTGCATCTCTGTCTTTTTGGTGAGCTTCTTATTCTGATCTTTGCCTTTTAAATTGGATTGCTTGTTTTATAATTATTGAATTTAAAGAATTCTTTATACATGTTGGATACAAGTCTTTTTTAGACATATGTTTTGTAAGTATATTACTCATTCCAGGCTGTGAGTTGGCTTTTTATTCTCTGAATATTTGGTATTTTTGATTGTTGCTTTTAGTGGCTGGGGATTAATCTGATCCTTTCCGGTACTTTTGCTAGAAGCAACAATCTAGGCTATTGATTTTTGTATGTTAACTACATATTCACCTACTGTATTGATTTCTGAAATTGCTTATTAGTTTTAGTGTTGATTCTCTTTGTTTTTTCCAAGTCTGTTGTCAAAATATCAATGAATATAGCTGTAACTCTTCCTTTTCAAGTCTTAGGCTTCTTGTTATTAGTTGTTTGGTTGTGCTGATGAATTAGTGAGTACCATTACCTTGTTTTTGTCTGCACTAAATTATGGATTCTGGTGTGGGGCCTGTAGGGCTGTGTGCATGTAGAATCATTTTATGGTATCCATTAATTTCTGTTTCAATAAGTGTTTTTATCTTGCAGAGCTGTTGAATTTTTTGTCTTTTCATTATCCATACAGATCATATTTTTCCCTTAAATATGGAGATATATAGCAATGAATTTTCTAATGTGGAACTACCTTTGTAATCTAAGAATAATACTCATTTGGTTATTATATTTATTTTTAATATACCATTGAGTTCTGTTTAATATTTTATGTAAGATACTTGGATTGATGCTTTGAGTGAGATATGTGCTATAGCTTCCTCATATTATGGGTACATTATAAGGTTTAAGATAGCGTGCTTTTGCTCAACTTCACTACTCCATTCCTGAAAATGAGATGCTCTGAATGGGAGTCTTATTTTTATACATTTCATTTCTTTCATATTTTATTCTGTTTGTACTGAGAATTGAATTCAGAGTCTCACACATTAGTTAAGTGCTCTACCACTGAGCGAAAAACCCCCCTTGGCCTTTCCCATTACTTTAAATGTTAAATTCCTAAACTATAACTAAAGCACAGCTAAACATTGAAAAGCCACAAACTATCATAGTAGGACATAAAATGCATAACATTTTTTCCTGATCACCAGTTAAAATAACTATTAATAAGTGATTGCTTTGACTATCTTCTTTGTTAAAATTATTGAACTTTTGAAAAGCAATTATGCAAGATTCTGATAATTTACCAGGTAAATTTGTACTCTTGCCTGAATACAGTGTTATTTTGTTTGAGTTTTAGGGATATACACATTTTTCTTACTCTTAACATCAGCAAAAAAAAATTGAAATGAATTTTACAACATAGTAAATTTTTTAAAGATTGATTTTATTGGTACATTTTATATACACCTTATGATCTTGAGCAACATTGAGAATTTGTACCAGTACATGTGACACAACTTAATTTTCATTTTTTTCCCATTTCCCTGACCCCCCACATCTGTTTTTTGCATATATAATATATATAATTCCCCCTTGAAATATGGGCATTAGGAAAATTAGAGGACCTCTACTGGAAAATAATACCTGAAGAACTATTCTGTGGGATATAACAATTACTGGATAGTAAAAAGAATTGGAATCCTTTCTTCTTGTGCTCTGGTACAGTTCAAGAACCATTACGCTGGTATGCTGGCACAACCCTATAATCCCAGCATTTGGGAGGCTGCAGCAGGAGGATTGATTGGCATAAGTTCAAGACCAGCCTGAACTATGTAGTGAGACCTTGTCTCCAAGAGAAAAAAACAAAACAAAAAAAGAAGAACCATTGAAATTACATGATCTTTAGATATTTGGTAGACTTCTTTTGTGAAATTGGGTATGTGTAATCTTTTTTTTTTTTTTTTTTTGGCAGGATAGTTGTTTAGTAATTTTTCTATTTCTGTATGAATATTGATCTGTTTAACTATTGTAATTTCCTGAGTTGAGTTTGTTAAGTTATGCTTTCTTTATACATTATCCATTTGATTTAGGTTTGCTAATTTATTTACATAAACTTTTGCAAACAAGTGGCTTTTAAAAAAATTTCCCTTTGGTTTATATTTTTTCCTTTGTCACCTTTCTGTATGTTTTTATCCCCCCTCTTTTGCTTGACTGGATCATCTCATAGTTTTTTTGTGTTTTACAGACTTTCATAAAATGAAAATCATTAATTAATGTATTAATTCTACTGTCTTTTTTTAAATCACAAGTTTCCA
>PVIR01031169.1:0-19642 GCA_004026965.1 Petromus typicus | reverse complement strand
AGCTCAGCCTCAAACTCACATCACAGCAATCCTCCTGCCTCTGCCGCCCCAGTGCTGGGATTACAGGCATGAGCCACCACACCCAGCAGTGTGGTATGTGGTACTGGTTGCTGCTGGGGTGAGTCTCCATGCCCAGTATGGTATGTGGTTACCAGGGATCGAACCTGGGTCCTTGTACTTGCAAGACAGGTGCCGGAACCACTGAGCTAAATCCCCAGCCTGACTTTGTAGATTTTCTCTGGCAAAAGGTTAATCCTCCTTGACTTCATGTTGGAATATCTTGAGGTTCTTTCCTTTGCTAGGTGTTGGAAATTTCTTGTGGACTCAGTCTTCCCTTGGAATTCACTGCAGACCATTGTCCTCTGGAGTTTTCACTCCGTGCTCAACCTGTGTGCCCAACTGAGAATGGATTTATGCTTTACAGATCCTGTGGTGTTTACTTTATGCAACTTTTGCCTTTACTGCTGAGAGTTGACTACTTTCAGACAAAACATTTCCAAATATGGTGCTATCAGTGGTATTATGTGCATTTTGAACCAATGGATTGGAGGAGTTTGATACAAATATTGAGAGATACCAGCAGGGAGGTGGAAGAGCCAAAATAAAGTTCATTTGTATATGATTTTTAAGGACAGAATCTCGATTCAAAATCTTATATGTCCTGTCCACCAAACTGATTTTTCTGGTGTGTATGAAAATTAAAAAAAATTAATGGAAATTCAACTTTATTACTGACTTCTGTCTGGCTGCCAGAAAATGTGTTAGCCTTGTGAAATCTGCATCTTGTCAGTTACAAACTGAGAATGAAATCAAATGAAATATATGGAATTCAGGAGGATTTAGTTAGCCTCCATTCTTCTCTCCTTCCTTCCCTTCCTTCCTTCTTTTGTTTCTTTTCCTCACGTATTTTGGATAATGGAAAAACTGGCTGTTGAGACCCAGGAGCTGGCCTGGCATTCATTCCTGGTCTTTCTTCTCCCCTCCCTTGAACATAGATGATTGTTCAGAACGGAACATCAGACAAGGATGTTCTATTGCCCTGAAGGAAGAGGGCCAAGCAAGAGCACTCTCCTGTCATACAGAAAAAATATTATTGTTCTTAGAACAAAAGAGACCAAATACCCTCTCCTCCAGCCAAGGTGAGGAACAGCTACTTCTTTGCCAATCACAGGTACAGCCACTTCCTTGACCCCTCTCCAGGATAACCTTCCAGAAGCCTGGGCCTTGCATCCTTTTGAGCACCCTCTGCCTGGGATGCTCGGTGGTCCAGCATAGTGTGCTTCCCGGTATATAGTGCTTCACCTATAGGGTGTTGATAGTGTGTAGGAATCTCCACTGAGCATGACTGAAATCGTTGAATCAATTTTTTTTGTATAACTGGTTCAACTATGAATCTCTCTTTGTTCTGAGTCTGATGAGTGAAATGAGTGTAGACACAAATCAGGCTTAGTAACTTACTGGACACTTTCCAGAGATGTATCACCAAAGATAATTTAGAAAGCAATATATGTGGTGTGTTGTCATGAGGATAATGGGTTTTTTTTTTTTTTGGTAGCAGTTTAATTTCTCTTCCCTTGGGTAGATTTTCCTTTTCCCTCTTCTCCCTTGCTTCCTCCCTCTGTACCCTCTTGTTTCCTTCCTTCCTTGCTCTTTCTTTCTCTCCCTCTCCCTCTTTTTCTCCCTCCCCACTCTCTCTTCCCTTTTAGATTATTTCCATAAGTAGGAAGGATAGCCATCTTTATTAATGACTAGGATAGAATGGGAATAAGGACAGAGAAGCCCCAGTTCTTGTGGTGCTAGAGCTCCCACAGGGACAGGCTTGCAAACAGATTAGAGTAATGCCATTAGGGCCACCGCTGTGGCTCTATGCTCGATCCACAGTACTGAAACAAAACAAAATCCCAAAATCATGTAAAAGCAGAACTTTATTTCTGTGATTCCATAATCCCCCTGAGGGATTATGAGGGGACAGGGGGCAGAGTGGTCAGATGATGCTTTGAAAGAGGCTGACTCTCAGGCTGAGTTTCGAAGAGTGACACATGGTTAGTTTCTGTTCCTTTCTCTACCACTGTGAGCTACTTCTTTTTCCTTTTATGTCAAACCTGGGGTCCCAGCAAGCTGACCCATCCCTGGGATTAGAAATGAAGAGTTCAGTTCCTCAGCTGCTGGAGGAAAACCTATATTCATCCTATTTAAATTCTTTCTCCTAAGAAAACTGCCTCATCTAAGATCATGTCCCCTGCTTGTCTCCATTGAAGGGAGCTCATGTCTGTTAACTGCCCATGGTGGGGCTGTAAAGGCTTTTCTCCAACTTGGGAGAAGTGCCAGGTCCAAGGCTCTCAAGGATTTATTTTCCTTTCTTTTTTTTGGAAACAGAATCTCACTTTGTAGTTCAGGCTGGCCCTGAGCTCACTATGTAGCTCAGGCAAGAAAGCCTTGAATTCACAGCAATCCTCCTGCCTCTGCCTCCCAAGTGCTGGGATTACAGGGGTGAGCCACCACGCCTGGCACTGTGGTGTGCGGTACTGATTGCTGGTTGGCATGAGTCACCACACACTGCGTTGTTGCCTGTGGTTACTGGGGATCGAACCTGGGCCCTTGCTCTTGCAAGACAGGCACCAGAACCACTGAATTATATTCCCGGCCCCTCTAATTTAATTTTTAATGACTGTGCTTAACAATCAGCTTGTAAAATTCCTGAGGATTAACAGTGGACTCTTGCAGTCTGAGTGGACACGAAAGCACTGCGTTGAAACACCTGAGAGGAACTTCATTTTATGCCGAGACCCCGCTTGATCCGGGGAAAAGACGGTTAGCCAGACAAGTGAGTGGTGGCGAGGCTGAGAACTGAGCGGTGAAGGGCAGGGTGGGGCTAAGGCATGAGTAAGAGAAAGGTGGGTGGTGTCTGAGGCAGAGAAACCAGCAAATGTGTGTGGGTCAAGGTGTGGCCACTTCCAAGGCCTCTGCATCCCAAAGGGAGAGACTATAAATGTCACACCGGCTCCCTTCCTTGACAGCTCCACCCCTTCCTGGGTTTTGGTTATTTAGGTAAAACTGGAAAGAAAAAGAAACCTGGGGATAGAATCTTGAGAAAGGATTTAATCTTTTAAAAGGGCTCTGCTAGCTTTCTGGGAGTAGGAAGTCAGGGACTTCTGTGTGAATTCTTTACTTCAGAGGTGAGTGTGAAGCAAGAAAGGACAGAAAGGTCAAACACCCTGAGCTGAGCTGAGAAGACTTTGAAGATAGAAGAAAGTTGTTGATTAAAGTTTTTCACTTGAATTTCATGCACGCTCTCCTCTAAAGTTTTATTTCTATACCTACAGAGGAAATGTTTTGCCAAATCTATTTCCAATAGGACTACATCAAAAAATACAGAGGTTGGGAGATAACCGACTTTGAAAAGCCCCCGCCCATGGTCTCTGGTATGCTCCAGATCACATTTTTGACACTCAGACCATGACTGTGTGCTGTAAAACAGGTGCTGTATTAATAGAGCGTCACTAGCTGTCCAGATAATGGTGAAGTGACTCTTGAGGCTGCGTGTTCCCCATTTGACATCCACCGTGCCAACAAGAAGACGGTGTCAACAATGCTTGGGTTCTGAACAAGTTACAGGGGTGTTTTCAGTTTGTGAAACTGCACTACACCATTGAGAAGGAAATGTGCTTTCCCTCCCCTCATCAGGGAAGGCATTATTTCAGAACTTATGAGAAGACAGAGAATCAATTCTTGCCCCAGATACACTTACAACAAAACAGGCTGAATGGATGAGTGGGAAGCTTATTCTTAGCACCTGCTTGGAAACATTTCATTAACTCCTGGGCCATTGGACCCAGTTATTGACGTGTTAGGGCCACGTTCATAATTGTCATGCAGCTGAGCATGGTGATGCATACCTGTCATTCCAGCACTCTGGGAGGCTGAGGCAGGAGGATCGAGAGTTTAAGTCTAAGCCTGGGCCACTTAGCCACAAAGTAAGACTCTTTCAAAATGAAATAAAAATGGGTTGAGGATGTAGATGAGTGTAGGCTCTATGCTTGATCCACAGTACTGAAACAAAACAAAATCCCAAAATCATGTAAAAGCAGAACTTTACTTCTGTGATTTCTTCTGAACCCACACTGAACATTCTATTATTCCTTCAGGTCCACAGTTTTATAAAAGGTATACTCTGAGTCACTTCAAAATAAGGTTCTGTTGATGAAAAAATTCACTGTATGCATCTGTCAGTGGAGAACTTTTGCACTTTGAAGACCTTTCACCTAGATAAGTAGACTCATACAACCTCTGTGGAGATCAGTGTGGAGATTCCTCAAAGAACTAGGATTGGAGGTCCCATTTGACCTGGCCATTGCTCTACTAGGTATATACACAAAGGAATTAAAAGATTCATTTTACAGCGACATATGTGCACCCATGTTTATAGCAGCTCAGTTTGTGATTGCTAAATCTTGGAAACAACCCAAATGTCCATCAACTGGAGACTGGATAAAGATGTGGTTCTCTTACAGAATGGAGTATTACTCTGCCATTAAAAATGATAAGATTGAGTCATTCATTCTCAAATGGATGTACCCTGAGGATGTCCTCATAAGTAAAATAAACAGGTCACAGATGTGTAAATATCGTATCTTTTGTTTGGTATGAGAAAATGAAGTTGTAAATGAGTTGTAGTATGTATAGTTAATATTGTGAAGTAGAAAATATTTAAAATGAAAGAGTGTAAGGGTAAATAATGAGAGGAAAATGAATGTGGTAATAATAAAGAAAAAAGAAAACAAAGATTGTGTATAAAGGGAGTGGAGAGTTTCAAGGTGGGGGAAAAAGTTAAAAATGAGAATCAAGTCATGTCATATTCCACTACAAACTCAATATTGAATGCGATTATGATGTGTATTCATAATGTACCAATAAAAATAAAAATTAAAGAAAATAATAATGAGAGAATATTAAAAAAAAAAAAGAAAAGAAATGAAGGCTGATAACAAATGCACTTTCATTTAGTTTTTCTGATACAGCATTTTTATTATCAGGTACACTGGATTATGTTTAGTATTGGTATATTCTATGCAGGACTTATTTCACATTTTTCCCATTTCCAAATCCACCTCTTAATATAAATAACAGCAACTACTATCTTTGGTGTGGAGTCTGGCATTTTGTGAAGCTTTATATTTGTTCAGCTACTTCTAACCACAACTCAGCAAAGTTATACTGTTATTTATCCACTTCATGATAAAGGGTCTGTGTCAGAGAGTCCCAGCAACTTGCTGAGAGTTAAACAGTTTGGTAACATGGCTGATATTCAATCCCTGTCTGTTCCTCTGTTCCATGGCCCACATATTCCCACTTATGTGTTCTGAGGGACACAAAGGTGTATACTGTCCTCCACCACCTTATTGGTGTGATTAGAAATTCATTGGTGTGGTTTGTTCTTGGTCTCTGATTCCATGTTCCTGTTGAGGACTTGGATATCTTGTGAACAATAAAGACACCTTGCATCTGAGAAGCCATCCTGTCTGTCTGTGTCTTTCTTAACTACAGCAGGTCAAAAATGAGGTCCTGTGAAAGTGGCTTCATATATTCAATCTAACAGCTTGATGCCTATTATTTTTGCTCCAGTCTTCTCCAATAATTTTGTAGGCAAGAGCTCATCTTGGTTTTAACAGTATTCCTGGGACATGTCCTTGTGGCTACTGTTGACTCTTGAGAACTAGGAAGGGAATAGCATTTTAGAATACTGGGAAGGATAAATTTGAATTGGTGAATTATCCATTGAGGGAAAAAACAAACAAACAAACAAACAGAACCAAGAAGTCATAAGAAAAATGGCAAATCAGAGGAAGTGTTTATAGCATTTTCTGGAGCACAAACTGTTAGGGACTATGCTAAATGTTTTACTTATTTGCTTCATCCTCAAAACTATTTTGTGAAATGAGGCATAACATCATCTTCAGTTTATAAAACAGAGAGCTGAAAATGTAGATGTTAACAAACTTGTCTACGTCTATGTATCGTAAAGAAGTATGAAGTGGTGGAGAAAAAAGAATTGACTTAAGCAGTGGAGAAAAAAGATTGACATAATCTTCTCATGGTAACAATCTTATTTTCCATCCCTTAGGTTAGAGTCTAGATCTGATACTATGCAGAAACACAATCTGAATCTTTGGCAAGATTTCTAGGCCTCTTTACAATGGACTCATCTCAAATGTATCTGTGTATTTCATGTTTACCAATTCCTTCAACACATTTCTTCAGCCAATTAATTATGCTGTGTAATTAGAGAATCCTCTTTGGCCTCTCCCAAGTTCAAGTTTTGGAGTAGACTCTGTGTACCCCACTCTTTTGGATAAGGTTCTGTGCATTTGCTATGGAGAGTAACCCTGGTCCCAGTGCTGGACTGGGAGCTCTGAGCTCTCTGACCATCCATATGTTCCCCAGGGGAGTGCACACTGTGGCTTTTGCTTGCTCCCATACCTTGCTATGAGCTAACTTGCATGAAAGCAAGGACTACTTTAATGTGTCTGCTATTGTATTCACCACAGTGTGACTCAGAGCATTTCAATAAATTCTTACTGCAGAGTGAATGAGAAGACATCTGCTCCCAGCCTCTGTAGGATGCTATTTTCTCTGCTCCACCCTCATCTTTTTCTATGGTTGATTCTTATTTGTGCTTTGTGTCTTTGTTGACATTCTTTCCTTCCAAGGTTCCACTGGGACAGTTGCTCCTCTTAGATATTTTCTGTTGAACTCTCCACTCAAGCTCACCATTGCTCATCGTGCACTGTTGTCACCACTTTTCATTAACTCTGGACTGCAAACTCCTTGAGGACAGAGTTATGTCTCAATTATCATGGTGTTCCCATTAACTATGGCTGTGCCTAGCACAGTGTAAGAACAACTGGTAGAATGAATGGATATATTGTCTTGGACACCATTAATTAAAGGACTATACCACCAACAGTACTTACTCATCTGACAAATATTAATTACATATCAACGGTGTGCCAGGCAAATGCTAGGTGATACAGGTACAATGAGAATGAAAGAACAGACATGTTACCTGCTTTTGTGGTTCTTATAGCCCATGGATAGTTATAGGAGATGGGGGAAGGAGGTCTGCTTAAAGATAAATCTTGAGTGGTGAAGTTTGAACAACTAGCAGCTTTTATAGGGTTAGATGAACAGATTAGTGTTGAGAATGGTAGAGATGTCCATATTTTACCACTTCTGCAGATATCATAGTTTTACCGTATCTTTTGTTATTATGATACAATTCTCTTCAGTAGCCCTCTGATTGTCTCAGCTGAAATGCAGCATGCAGCTCATTGTGCTGAAGGTTTGTGTTCTGTACTCCTTAGTTCAAATCAGTTTTTTCATAATATGGCTTAGACACCATCCAAGCTGAGGCAGGGACACAGAGAACATAGCCTCTTATACTTCACTGACTTTCTCAGTTATCTTGATTAAGTGGAAAACTTGCTCTAAAGAACTCATCAGGACATTATAATAAAATCATGATAAAATATATTTTGGATGGAGATCTTAGAAAATGTGACACAGCACAGATTTTTTTTTGTAGAAAATACTGTTGTTTGAAGAAATTTTTAAGTGGGCAATGGGATCAATACGAGGTCACTTTGGGGGAAGAAGTGTCAAAAGCATCACTGAAAAGAGCATGTGTCTGCGGAATGTGGTTGTACAAAAAGCCAAGCAACGGTGTGATCTGCAAGAGAGTGACTGTGAAGACAAAAGACAAAGATGGAACGCAGGAGTACTGCAACCCTAAGAGGTAAGAGAAAGAGGAAGAACCAGCAAAGGAGA
Source organism: Petromus typicus (assembly GCA_004026965.1). Classification (NCBI taxonomy): domain Eukaryota; kingdom Metazoa; phylum Chordata; class Mammalia; order Rodentia; family Petromuridae; genus Petromus; species Petromus typicus. The sequence goes on along the minus strand of PVIR01031169.1, from coordinate 11,818 downwards.
TTGGGAAGGAAAAATAGCAAAGTGAGAGATAAAACATCAGAGTACAGTCTTCTGACAGTCAAGAGAAAAGTGGTGTCAAAGGATACGGATAGGTCTAAGAGTATCATTGTAGAAATTTGACCATTGACTATTAGTGGGTGCTGCCACCATTGACTTCTGATGTCACTTTGACCTTGGCAATAGCAGTTTTTGTGGAATGATGAAAGTAAAAGCATGATTGTAGCATGTTTGGAGAACAGGAGAGAAACTAGAGTTGTCAAAGGCAGACAGTTTTTTAAGAGACTTTTTTCAAAGAGAAACAATGAAAGTAGTTGGTGGAATGAAGTAGAGACAGGAGAATCTTTTTTCTTGGGATGAAAAAGTAACAATGTAAATTATATGATGACATAATTGCTTCAGTTACCTGAGGTTTCAGGAAAGAGACAGGAAACTTTTAGAGCAATGGAGTTTGATGTTTGATGTGAATTTTGAATTCAGATGGGAGCTGGAATAATATAGTAGTGAGGAAAGAGGCAGATATAAAGCAGGTGGTAGGTAGCTGTGGCAGGATGTGGAAGTTCTTTTTTTTAAAAAAAATTCAAATCTTTATTGGTACATTATATATACACGTCATGATTGTATGGAAATTCTTTTTTAGTTGTGTCTGAAGACAACCCAGCTGTCCCACGACAATTCCTCACTTGGCCTCTGTAACTACAAGATTCCTGCCTCCTGTTGCTTCTTAGATTTCTATTCTTTGTGATCTATCATTTCCCACTTGTTATCCTCAAACTTTTCTTTTCCCCTTTCATCTGAAATGCTGTTTCTTGCCTCTGAATTTTCCTGAAAGCCTCTCTTCTTCTTCCCCTGCCCCATTTCACACCACCTCTGCCCTATGTGCAATCCTAATTACCTGGCCCTGGGTGTCTTCCCTACAATAAAGTCTCCCTCTCCATGATTGTCGATTACCATTGCTGTGTACCTTGGCAGTACCAGTGCTGACAAAGGTGATCCCTTCAGCACTCTGCCCCCTCAGTTCCTTGACCTCCCTTATGCAATGTTTTCTTCCTCCATCCCATCTCAGCCACTCCATGATGGTCATTACCTAGATCTTGTCATAGTCTTGAAATCTCAGTTGCACATCTTCCGTACTCTGGGAATCAGCCCATCCCCTCTACCTCTTCTCTGTCTTAGGCCCCTGTGCATCTGCTGGTTCTCAAAATCTGTTTACTCCGTCAGGTTTGCTCTTCTCTCCCTGTTAACTGAGACCTCCTGGTGTAGAATTAGGCGATTCCCATGAGCACATCCTCCATGCTCTCACTCTCCTCCACAGACCCCGCCCTCGTTAACCCCAGTTTCCCATTCCTTCCACTGTCATCTGGGTGCCCTCCCATGTATGACCATAAATCTCAATGTGCAGTCATTTCTTCCAGGCAGTCTACTGGGAAATTTGTTTCCAACTCTCAGTGTTGACTATTTGATATCTTCTTTTCAATATCCTTTCTTCATTGTATTTTAGCTTGTTCCATAGTTTAAGAGAAATTTTTTATGTACATATATGTATTCAGATGAGAATGACATTATCCAAATAGGCTTATATGTCAGTTTTTCCTCTGTTCACATCCTCTTTTGCCAAAGATATTCCTGCTCTTATTTTGGACCAATCTTTTGTTCCATCCTCTTCCTTTCTCAAACAGCTTGTTCCCAAAATTACTCTTCCTCTCTCAGTGATGAACTTCTCCTGTTCTATTAGTAATAGTTATTTGAACTGTTCCCAGGTTTCTTCTTTTGTCATCAAGAGCAATCACACTATAAACTATTGTAAACAGTCATATGTTTGGACACAAAATTTTCAGAGTAGAAAACATAGGAATGAGACTGCCTGGGTAGGAGAATTTGCCCGTCTTTATCCATGTTCTTTGGTTCTTGAGTGAATACAGGCTTTTATTCCAGAGTCCTTTGCATAGTAGATAAGACCATAGCTAGATGTTGGTGAGACACACTCATACACTGCCCTGCACTTCATGCTCACTCTTTACACCCCTGTGTCGGGAGCAGGAAATTAATTTTTATTATTTAAAATTTCTGAAATGTGGGCAGTAAGACACAAAGTTGACACAGTCTGGTACTATGCAGTTTTGTACCTTGGAAAATAAGATGTTTGACCTTACAAGGCAATTGGCCAATTTTTTCAAAGAGATTCTATTAGTTTACACTTTGCCCCAAATATGAAGTCTTCTTTGCTTTACAGCAAAATCAATACTTGCCATTTTTCAAGTTTAAACTTTTTCTGGATTTTGTATTGTACACCTGTAATTTTGACACTCAAAGAGGCTGAAGCAGGAGGATTTCAAGTTTGAGCAGGGCCTGGGCAACTTAGCCACTATTAAAATGCTGGCTCAAATTAAAAAATAAAAAAGGTTGAGGATGGTGCTCAGAGTAGATACTCAGGTTTTAATCTCAAGTACTGGACACACACACACACACACACACACAGACACACACACATAGACACACACACACACACACAGACACACACACACACACACATCAAAAAAAGCCTGTCTTAGGGGTACTGGATAGTCTTTTTCTGTCATTTTTGTTTCTCTAATTAGTAAAAAGCTTAATCAACTTTATGTTTATGGGGCATTTTTACTTATTTTCCTATGAAATGCTTGAGTTGTTTAACTCTTCTTTGTATGCCTTACATATCATGCAATTCCTTACATATCATGCAAATTCCTTACATATCATGCAAATCAATCTTTTGTCAATCATATATACTGCACATATTTTTTCCCAGAATGTGACTTACCTTTTTTTTCCTTTATGAGGCAAGTGTCATTGAATTTATCAATATTTTCTTCTGTGGATTATGTGCTTTTGTGATTTAAACAGTAATGTGGTTTCATGAAGTCATGAAGATTGTTTCTTCTTTTTTACTGAATGTCTTCATTTTGCCCTTTATACTTAAGTTTACAATCTATCTGACATTTATTCTTGTGTATCCTGGAGGTTGTGACACAGTTTTATCCTTTTCCTCAGAAAAAGCCCACTTTTCCAGTATCTAGGATCTTCAGTGAAATCATCATATTTTTTGTATTGTTCTTTTCTAGTTTTTTTCTTGGTGTCTGGTGAGTTAGTCACATAAAATTAATTACTTTAGAAGAAATCCATAAGATTGATTCTTTGTTTTTTTCTTTGTTGTTGATTTGGTATTGAACCCAGAGCCTTTGGACTGAACTACATTTCCAGCTCTTTTTATTTTGTTTTGAGATAATCTCATTAAGTTGCTAAATTGCTCAGATTGGGCTTTAACTTGCAACCTTCCCCCCAGTGTCTTAGAGTATTGAATTACAGGTGAGGCTAACCACACCAGGGTAACCATATATTCTTGTAAATATTCTTTGGTTTTTTGGGAGAACACTGCCTTACTGATATCTTTATGTTATTGCCTATATTTACTTTCACTCAATGGTAGAGTGTATCATTGTGATAGAAACTATATAGCTTACAAAAGTGAAAATATTTTCAGTTTGGCCCTTTAAAGAAAGATGTTAGCCAGGAATAGAGGTGCAGCCTGTAATTTCAATTACTTGCGGAGCTTGGGAAGGAGAATGGAGAATTCAAGGCCAGCCTGGTTAATTTAGTGAGACTTCACTTCAAAATTAGAAAGGACCAGGGATAAATCTCAGTGGTAAGGGCCTACCGATTGTGTACAAGGCCCTGGGTTCAAGCCCCAGTATTGAAAACCAAAAAAACTTTAGCACATGTTCATTTTCCATAAATGTTCCTTAACTGCTTAGAAAATTGCCTATTTTCTCACTTGGGGATACATTTCACCTGTATCTATTAAATTAATTTTAACTGTTACATTATTTAGATGTATTTTTTTCCTTGCTTAATTTCTGTGCTATTCAAATGATTTTTTAAACAGCAGGGCATTTTAAAAATATGTCTTGATGAGATTTGGGCCCTGCTGACAGAGGAAAAACCTGTTTTCAAACTCTAGGATCAAAAAAAAAAAAACCCCAAAAAACCCAGGAATAAAAACCAAAACAAAATGAGAAACTCATGATAAACACAGGCTCCCCAAAAATGAAAGTGAAATAAAACAAAATTTTGCTTAAAAATCACAATAGATTCATGAGAATTAAGTTGTGTCTTATACTGGTACAAATCCCCATTATGGAGTGCAATCATGATGTGTATATTTAATGTACCAATAAAGATAATTTAAAAAATGACAATAGATTCTCCATGAATTTATGCTAGTTTTTGGTTTTACATATGTCGAGGTTAACTTGAATTTGAAAGGGATTAACTCTCTTTTAATTTTGAGCTTGAGACCCTTTTTTTCTTATTAACACCAAGTCTTAATTTATCTCAGATGAATGGATAGCTATGTAGATTTAATTAATATTTTCTTGATAAATATTTTTCCCTCATATTTCACTCTTAATCTTATTTTTGTATTTGAGGTGTTTCTTTTTTTGTGGAGGGGTTTTGGGGAAATCTTGTCCCTACAAGGGTTTCTAGCTACCCAGGCATCCACGCTGAGGCCCCCAAAGGACAAGTTATCCCCCAGTGAAAGGGGCACTGATTTTGGTCCCCTCTTGGGTACAAAAATCTGCGTGTGCTGAAGAGCCTCACAGACTATGGGAAAGTATTATATTTTCACAGAACCCATGAACACTGTCTGGTACACAATAAAGTAAAAGGTCTGCATGTGTTCAATACAGACACACCTCTTTGTTTAAAGTCTTTGAACCGTGGTTCGCTGAATGTGTGGTTGTGGGATGAATAGAGATGGAGGCTGACTACACATAGCCACATCCTCGGAGAAGACACCTGTGTCAAGATGCATCTGCTGTCCCTGGGAAGGGATAGGCAAACCTGGTCATTTTTTTCTTTTTTCTTTTTGAGACAGGGCCTTGCTTTGTAGTTCAGGCTGGCCCTGAGCTCAGCCTCAAGCTCACATCACAGCAATCCTCTTGCCTCTGCTTCCTGAGTGCTGGGATTACAGGCGCGAGCCACCACACCCGGAACTGTGGTATGTGGTACTGGCTGCTGCTGGGAGTGAGTCTCCACGCCAAGCATTGTATGTGGTTACCGGGGATCGAACCCGGGTCCTTGAGCTTGCAAGACAGGCTCCAGAACCACTGAGCGACATCCCCGGGCCTAGTCATTTTTTCTTCAGACCCCCACATCCACACTCAGAGCCCTGCACAGGGTTTAGTTTGTTTTTTGTGCGGTCTGCAAGGCCTCGGGAGTCCCTGCTTCTCCAGCCCCTCCGCGAGTGCGGGGGGAGGGGGCCGGCCTGACTGCTCCAGCTCGCTCAGAGGCAGGCGTGCAACTACTGCCCGTGATAATTGCTGCTGAGTTCTCCCCATCGTCCTTCTCCATGGCTCCTGTGAACTCTAGTTTTCTTGTTTCTTTTCCTAGTTTGTATCGTGTTCTAGTTTTTAGTAACTCTTCAAAACTCCTGACTTGCTATTTTATAAATTTTATTCATTATCTTGTAGGGTGCTTTTGGATGAGAGCAACAGTCACACTGGCGAACTCGGATAGGTAGGCGGCTCTCTGTAATGTAAGTGGGCCACATTAATCTCTTGACTGCCTGAATAGAGCAGACGGATTTGCTGCTCTGGGCAAGAAGGAATTCTCCAGCAGACCGCCTTCACACTGGGACTCTGTCGGATCTGGGGATGTCCCGTCTGCGGGTCCACACTGTACACTGTGGATCCTAACCTCCATAATCATGTGACGCTATTACTTACAATAAATTATATGTAGTGAAACCTTGGATAGTAGTAAACTCTATGGACATTATATTTATTCTCATACAGCCACGCTCAATTCATAAGTCAGCACAGTAAGAGATTGGCAATAATAATGACACAATAGAAAATATGACAATATGCTGTAATGTAATTTATGGAAACATGGCCTTTCCCTCTTTCTCAGAATGACTTATTGTGCTGTGCGGTGTTTTCTCACCATAGATTATTGGGGGTACTTGAAACTATGAAAATTAAGTCCTCACATATGATTAAGCTAACACACATACACACACACACAAACACACACACATGCACACACACACGCACATGCACACACAAGCTCATTCCGTTTTGTGGAGAATTCTGCCCAATACACTGTTATTTCTTCTGATACTGACTGACATTCATTAAAACCTCTTTGGTCACTGTAAGATGAAAAGTTGGTGAGTATTCTCATGTTCATATGGATGTCGTTTCTCATGGCTTTTTTGCTATGTTCATTCACAATATCAGGATTTCCTTTGGACAGTATTCATTTACTAACAGCCCTGTGAATGTTTCTTACTCAATTCTGTTTCTGATTTTATATAAGATTCTCAGGTTATGACTGTATGTTCTTGTGGGAGGAGATTTCAGAATTGTACTCACCTGGTTCCAAATGTTAGGATTATTGGAAAGCAGTGGGGTACTAAAGAAATTTCCAGGATTAATTTTGTAATTTTTTTCCTTTAAAATTTGGTTAAGTCACTCAAATTCACTAAGATCTACTTATTTAATAGCCTTAGTATTTTAAAATTCTGTATTTTTGAGTAATATAGGTTTTTAATTGAAATATTCCTGCTTTGAGTCATTTATACTCAAATGGATGTACTTTGAGGATATACTTATAAGTTAAATAACTAAGACATAGGTATGTAAATGTTGTATCTCTTCGCTAGTATGAGAAACTGAAGGTATAATTGAATTCCAAAATGTGTGATAGGTACTGTGAAATAGGAAAACGGTCTAAAGAAAAAGGGAAAGGGTGGGTAGGGGAAAATAAAAGAAAAAATTTGATGGTTAAAGAAAGACAACAAAGCTTTGTGTATAGGGAGGGCAAGGGAATGGGAAAGATGAGAATCAAGGTGCATCACGTACAGGTACAAACTCTCAATGTTGAATGCAATCATTATGTATAAAATGTACCAATAGAATCAATTAAAAAAGAAATAATCCTGTGTTTGAGTGCTACATGTGGCACTTTTAAGTGGCTCTATCATTTTGCTTTTTCTTCCCTTTAAAATGTGATAAATAATAACTGTTTTACAAAGCTGACAGAAGAACCAAGTGAAGCAGTTTGTTAAGCACAGGGAAAAGTGCTTAAGGCCATATCAGTTTATCTATTGTCACCATTGCTGTTATCATTCATACTTTACTTACTTCTTAATTCAGTAGAGAGTGTTGCAAACCTACCACGCATCAGTCTTAGACACTTAAGAAGCACCAGTGACCAAAATAGACCATAATATGCTCTGGTGGAGTGTATGTTCTGGTGGACTTATTACTAGGGATGGAAACTGTATACAATCACATGCTTTGGAAGCTTTAGTGTCTATAACAGGCTGTCTCCAATGTGAGTGCAGATGAGGTCCACTCAGTCTGTCCATTGACTGGTGGTTCTTCAGGTCCTGCCTGGACTTGCCCACACCTGGGGGTTTATGGGCTGTGTCTGCTCAGGGACGGTCATAGAAGGGATGACTAACATAGGGGAGCTCAGGGCCTCTCTGTGTTCTCAGCCTCCAGTGGATTAGCCCAGGAATGTTCTCATGACCATGGCAGAGAGATGAGACCAAGAGTGGAAATGAGGGGATTTTTCCAGCTGTTGGAGCTTGTTTGTCAACATTCCCTTTGCCAAATCAAGATGCTTGGCCAACCTGAGATGAGGGTAAGAGGGCATGACCAGGTTATGAAGGGCATGGCTATGGAAGGGTAAAGAATCAGAACCATGAAACAATCAATTGACCTCATCAAGGCAACGTGGTGAAGTTACTACTTGCAGGTATAGGTGCATACATAGGAGGTTATCTTTCAAGACTATTATGTAAAATAAAAATGAAGTAGTACTGACATTTATTACAATGGCATGGTTTTACAAGATCTGTACTGGCCCAGTGTTAGTCAATTCTGCAGCATGGAGGGGTCTCAAAACTATGAGTTTAATGAAAACTGCTTGATTCCAGAGGCCTGGATGGTTTGAAGACAGAGTTTGTGGGCCACAAAGATATTTGACCTCTGTGCTGTGAGGTTGCAAGAATGTAGAGTTGTAGATCAAAGGCCTCGGTCTGCTCAGCCAGCAGCAGGCTGGGTTGGCGGTGGGGAGTGAGGTGTGTGCTGTTTCCAGAGGTCAGGGCCAAATGATGGGTCAGGAAGTTCAGCACCACAGTAGAAGTTAATAGGTAGCCTGAGTTCCAGGAGCCCGTGATGTCACCTTGATACTGAAGCAACTCTTTGGCCCAGATGGCAGTGTGGGAGGTTTAGAACCTAAACATGGGGTCAGGAAAACACTTGGCTTAAGAGAGACCCTGTGGAGGTGGATGAGAAAAGTCACGTCTTGTCCCGGGGTCACTTCATTTTCTTACATGTGTTACTCTTGTCTTCATGTGTACACACGCCTCCTTCTTTCCCCACCTAGTTGATCCACTCTCCTGGGAGCTAGATTGCTGCACTTCCCAACCATTGCTTTCCAGAATGGAAGTTTTAATGGTGAACCTCTGAACAGGTGTGCTTCTAGTGACTTCATTGGCCTCTGACGAGTAGCTAGGAGCAATTATGATTCATATCCCTCCTCCCTTTCTCTCAATAGCCAGCATATTGGAATAAGAACCTATTCTCCTGCATCATCTCTGCATCTTGATTTGGCAAAGAAAATTTCTTAACAATGATTTTAAGCACCTTGTAGTTACCTTGAAACAACCTTTTTGTCAAATATAGATATATTTCTTTATCCTCTCCCTCCATTACTGAAATGTTCATTGTCTTCATGGAGATTGTTTCTTAGCTCAACGTTTGACCAGACTAAGAGTCAAACCAAGATGGAAGCTACATATGAGAGGAATCACTGCACTGTGTCCTTGTAGGGGGAGGACTGTCATCACACAAAAGAGGGAATGGTTGGTTCCCACCTGGAATTTCCATAGCTAACTTATTTATAATTAAGACTAAATGTGGGCTGTGGTGGAGGTCTCATGGGGCTGGATTGCAGTGCCAGATTAGAAGTACAGTAGAAATAGTGCCAGATTAGAAGACAAAATTCTTAGGTAATGAAAAGTTGAGTGTCTCTTCTCTACTTCAATTTGTATGTTGAAGTCTTAATACTCAGTACCTCAGAGTATAACTTTATTTGGAAATAGAGTTGTTACATTTGTTACAGGTATAATTAAGATAAGGTCCCATTGCAGTAGGGTAGCCCCTAATCCAATATGGCCAGTATCCTTATACAAAGGAGAAATTTGAAGATAGACACATATGGAGACTATTACATGAAAAGTACAGTTGTGCTGCCATGAACTAAGGAAAATCTGAGCTCCCAGAAGTTGGAAGGTACAAGGAAAGATTCCTCCCCTTCAGATTCATGGCCTTGCTGAGACTAGCCTGGGACTTCTTATCTCGAGTTGGGACACAGTGCATTTCTATTGTTTAATCCACTTAGCGTGTAGCACCTTGTCATGGCAGTACTAGCAAGACTTCCTCACCTGAAAGCTGCAGACACTGGGCTGATGCTTGCTGTAGCATTCACCAAACAGAGGAAGGTTTCCACTTGATAGATGGACTGCAAATGGTGGATTTGTGAATTGCCCCCTTGGAAATTACTTTTTATCTGGAAACTTGTCCTCTGCCTTTTTGAGGGGTTCATCAATCCTGCAAGACAAGATGGTGTTTGTGGTGCCACTAATGCCTCATCCCAATCTTTCTTCTTAGACTGAGAAAGCTACTCCTCTGCTGCTGTACATGTGCCTTGACTTTTGGGAGGATTGTCCTCAACTTTAGCAGGGAAACTAGACATGTTTCTTCTCTTTTACTCCAGAGACTAAAAAGGGTCTAGTTCTGAGGCATCATTTGTGCTTCAGAGGTCCTCATCTGCTGAGACTGTGCAAAACTCCTGCAGAGATCAGATCTCTGCTTGATTCCTTCCTCTGATCTCTTCTACCTCCCTCTTGGTCTTCTGAGAGCTGACCCTCCAGAAATCCCTGTCTCAGGTTGTGTTACTCCTGTACTTGACTTTACACCTTATACTTGTTGACTCTTTTTCTCAACTAGCTTGAAGAATAACCAACTCATTGACTACACAAGCAGACAAAGGAGAAGGGAGAGGTGGCCAAGGGTAGGGCCACAGGTAGGCAAGGGCATGTGCTCAGTTATGGAAACCTAAATGTGTGAGGTGATAGAGTTCAGCAGAGCAATGCCTCTCTTTTACTTGTTGTCCCTATAGTGTCATCAGTCATCAATCATGCCTGTCTGTAGTCATTATGGGTGTATTGACCTTGTTCCCATAGCCATCTTCTCATTGATTCCATCCTGAACTTTCCAAAGGCCAGGTGGGTGAGATGACTTGTGAAAGATACCCTTTCTCAATCAGGTGAGTGACGGGAGCTCATCTGGCCAAAGTTTGCTCCTCCAGAAATGGCCTCATCTGCCCTATGTTCTTGGCATTGGTGCAAACCAGGAAGACCCACTCCACCCATAAAGGAGCCCTGGGTGACCACCTTACCTGAGGTGAACCTCTGAGAGAAATAGCAGATTAGGCAAAGCTGAGTGACTCAGCCATACTGGATGTACAGGTTAGAGTAGAAATAAGACATTTGAAATTTAACAAAGGCAGCAGGAGTGCCTAAAGAAGAACAAGATCCAAGAAAAATGTCTGACTGAGAATGTTCAAGTAAAAAAGGGAAAGACAAAATTTGAGGGTTAAAATAAAGGAAACAAAGCTTATGTATATAGGAGGTGGGAAATTGTAGGGAGGGCAGGGGAATGGGAAGAAATGAGAATCAAGATGTGTTATGAGGGCCGGGGATTTAGCTCAGTGGTTTCGGGGCCTGTCTTGCAAGCACAAGGGCCTGGGTTCCATTCCCCAGTAACCACATACAATACTGGGTGTGGAGACTCATGCCCAGCAGCAATCAGTACCATATACCACAGTGCTGGGCGTGGTGGCTCACGCCTGTAATCCCAGCACTCGGGAGGCAGAGACAGGAGGATTGCTGTGATGTGAGTTGGAGGCTGAGCTGAGGGCCAGCCTGAACTACAAAGCGAGACCCTGTCTCAAAAAACAAAAACAAACAAACAAAAAAAAAGATGTGTCATGTACTGGTACAACCCCCAATGTTGAATGGGATCATAATGTATATATAAAATGTACCAATAAAATCAATTTTTAAAAAGAGAAAAGAATATTCTAGAATGTAGTTACTTTTTTGAGGGGGGAACGTGTTTTCTTGTCTGTGATCTATTTTGCCACATGACTTGCCCAACTACTATTATTGATTGAATAAAAGCTAATTTATATTTAAATTTTATATAAAGAAGAATAATTTGTAGGAAAATGGATGGATCTTGAGACAACAATGCTAAATGAAATAAATCAGACATAGAAAGTTAAATATCACATGGATCCTTTTCTATGAGAAACTCAAAATGTAAATAATTTAAAGAGCAAAGTAAAGCAGAGATCATAAAAGATTAGGAAGGCAGGCTGTATAGAAGAGAAGGGAATGTCAGAATGGGAGGAGAGGCTGGGGAGGGGAGGAAAGGATAATACAAGTGATCAAGCTATGCTATGTGTATGTACCAGGTCCCCAAAAGAAATGTAATTATTATGCATCATGAATATGCTGATAGAAAGAAAAAGAAAAAAGTAATATGAAATCTCAGCTCCATATTCTGCTTCAAAAGTATTCACACTGTGAAAAGTTGTCCTGACTCTTATCCTGATTGCAGTCATGCATTTCTTCCCAGAGGGCTGCCTTTGTCCAGCCTCCAGGGATCAGATGCTCCATGAATTACTAAATCCATGTGTGTAC